>JAGKTI010041531.1:0-10233 GCA_018397915.1 Birgus latro
TGGACAACATAGCTATGACTCATTCCAGGATCTCTGTAACAAAGAAAATATATATATATATGTGTTAGAGCTCAGAGACACTTTTGTTTACTTTTTTCATTGAAAATTAAAACCTGTGCATCTCTGGCCATTTTCTTTGTAGATTTTAGCCACAGAAAATGATGAATTAACCATTTTGGTCTAATGCTTACACTAAACAAGTTATTATGCTAATAAATGAATTCCTTGACCTTAAAAACAGACATTTAGATCCCAAAATCATTCAAATCTGTCATGCAGAAGCAACAATATGTTATGTTTTGATACACCGAAAGCCGGGTGGCGGCCATTTTGATTTTTCATGTCTGACCGAGTTAGCCCACATTTTCACGAGGGTCGCCCCAGGTCATTTTAATTAGCACCCATGAACTGACTAAAATCAACTTTCAAACCTTGGTCCCAGAAAAATGGTCACAGGACCCCCCCATTGTGGGAACTATATACTACATCACTGATCTAATATAATGTTTATAGAGTAGGGAGAGAGAATGTGTTTTTGTTGCCCAGAATGTCCCTATAAGTGCTCAGAACATGTTGAGGCTGAGGGTACAACACTTTTTGATGTTCTTGAAGACTATAGTCACGGCGCACGACTCTAGTTTGTCATTATCGCACCCTGGCAACCGTCCATTCAAAAGTGCCTCCGATTTTGTATCATATCATGTGCAGATCATTATTATGCATGAATATAGTATACACAAATACAGTAAATGTCCATTAATCTGAATGGCAGTGGACTGAGAATCATTCGGCTTATCAGATTTTTCGGATTTTTGGGTGGGACCCCTAAGACACTTAATTTCATGTTTAAACTGAAATTTTACCGAATAGGTCACTTTTCATTCATTCATGATACAGTATGGCACATATTAACATTACTTTACATATTACACAAATTTTTTACTTAATAATGTATTACTGAAGACATGAACTGTAATTGGTAAATGAAAAGACGTTATGGGTTGTTTAACTCACCAGTAATGTGCAGTGTTGAAAACAGCAGTTGTAGGCAGGTAAGTCCAATTAAAGAAAGTAAGTCCAGGGTTAATAATAATATGCATGTATTGTCTATCTATCTATCTATTGCCAGACGCCTCAGTCCCGCATGGGGTGGCCACAAACAAATCGCCTCCATGTCGCTCTGTCCCCCGCCATTTCACTACCCCGCTCCCAGCTCACACCCCCCTCTCTCATGTACCTCTCCACTCCATCCCTCCATCTCATCCTCAGCCTCCCCCTCCCTCTCCCCCCCTCCACCTCACTCACATACACTCTCCTCGTCAGTCTTTCACTCTCCATCCTCTCCACATGCCCAAACCACCTTAACGTGTTTCTCTTAACGCTTCCTATCACGTCCATCCACACCACAACGCTCCTTCACTTCCTCATTTGTCAGTCTGTCTCTCCATGTGACTCCACATGCTCCTTTCAAATAACTCATTTCCACTGCTCTCACTCTTGACTTCTGTCCTTCCAACAGGGTCCAAGCCTCACTTCCATATGTTAGAGTTGGTATCACAATACTGTCATGTAACAACTTTTTCACTTCCATGCTCACTTCCCTGTTTCTTATCACTGCTTTCAACGAACCAGCAACCTTCCTTCCCTGCTACACCCTTTCAAGCACTTCACCCTCCAGACTTCCATCCTTACTCATCACACTACCCAAGTACTTAAATGCACTCACATTATCCATATCCTCCCCATCCAATCTCAGTGTACATTCACTGGCTTCAATTCTCTCGAAGACCATCACTTTACTCTTCCCTACATTCACCTTTAGATTCCGTTTCTCACACACTCTCCCAAACTTATCTACCAAGCCTTGCAGCTCCCCTTCATCTTCACTCAACAATGCAGTATCATCTGCAAACAACAGTACAAGGAGTTTCCAAACACTGCCTGTCTCACTAGGGCCGCTCCAACATCCACTGCCTGACCTTGTATCTCTTTTATAACCCCATCCATGTACAGATTGAACAACCATGGTGACATGACACATCCTTGTTTCAATCCAACCTTCAAATGGAAAGATTCACTTAGTTTGCCATCCACACACACTGCAGCCTTAGCACCCTCATATATACTCTTCACTGCTTTCAACAACTTTCCATCCTTTCTATATATTCTTAATACTTCCCACAATCCTTGTCTATCCACCCTGTCATATGCTTTCTCCAAATCCTTGAAGGCTGCATACAACTTCTTTCCCTTCTCCAGAAACTTTTCCACTAAAGATCGAAGAATGATTATCTGGTCTACACAACCTCTTCCCTTCCTAAAACCTCCTTGTTCTTCTCCAACTAATTCCTCTGTTATTTCCCTAACTCTGTCAATAAGTATCCTACCATATACTTTTCCTATTACACTAAGAAGGCAAATGCCCTTATGATTACTACACACTTCTTTTTCCCCTTTTCCTTTGTACAGGGGAATAATTATACCTGACTTTCAGTCCTTTGGGACTCTACCTTCCTCCCAGGCCAATCTGCACACCTTCCACATCCAGTCTATTACTATCTCCCCCCCATGCTTCAGCATTTCACCACACACTCCATCAATTCCTGGGGCTTTCCCCATTTTAACTTTCTTCATTGCTTCCACCACTTCCATCCTACTGATTTTTTCCTCCCTTCTCACTACCCTTCTCCCCGCCATTCCCCAGCCACTTATACTTGCATTACTTTCTTTCTTTATGTTCAACAATTCGTTAAAGTGTTCTCTCCATCTGTTCACTTTTTCTCCCTTCTCCACTAGTAATCTACCATTTTTATCTTTCACACCCCCACTATCTTCGTTGGCACCCTGTCTAGCTCTCTTTACCTCTTTCCAGAACATTTTCTTACATTCTCTCAACTGTGCACTCAGATTCCTTCCAAATTCCTCATCCACTCTCTTCTTACTCTCTCTTACTAATCTTTTCACCTCTCTCCTCCTCTCTACATATAACTCTCTCGTCCTTGTCTCAGCTTCTTCGACGCCCCTGTTCCTCATCCACTCATTATATGCTTTCTTCTTTAGTGCCACAGCCTCTCTCACCTCTTCCGTCCACCATGCTGTTCCCTGAACCCCCTTTCGACTTCTTTTCACCCCACACACCATCTCACATGCTGCACAGATTTCTTCTGTAAATATCTTAATATCATCTGTGAATATCTTGTAAAAGCATAAAAACTTAATATGTATTACTGTGGAAAATTCTTTAAACCTACAGTACAGATCCAAAAGTGGTTGGCTGTGTATGAGGAGTTGGCAATCCATTCATTTCCTGATCCACGACCACACCGCTCAGCACTTCGGCGCATTTGGCACCCAGTTTGAATTTTTTTAATCTGATTTTTTTTTTTTTTTTTTGCTTTTGGAGTTTTTGTCAGCCTTCTTCAAAAATTCGGATTATTGGGATTTTTGGATTATTAGTATTCGGATTAATTGACTTTTACTGTATTATTACACACGAACATATTATACACAAATCACATGCATCTCATATTGTACATGAAATCAGATGCACTTTTGAATGCTAGGTTGCCAGGGCACAATAATAATAACCTCAGAGTCACGTGCCATGACTATAGTCCAGTGTCATACATCACCCCAAGCATCTTAATGGAGAGTATATGTGGCACTGGCACATTGTTAAGTGTAGTGTTAGGGGAGTACCTGTGGTCATGATCACTGCTGCCAATGAGTGTGATGGTTGATTTGGCAGGAATGATCATTATCCCATTATCATTGACGATGCATGAAGTGTGTTGAGGTTGTCTTATTGGAGTGTGCAGGTTGTCTGAAATGTGGTGTGAGGTTTGTTATTGTAGTGTCATCAACATGTGAGGTAATGTTTGTGGGTGATGGAGGTGTGAGAATATTATGCATGTATACTTGGTTAAATAGTGTAAGTGAAAGAACACAGCCTTGTGGAACTTTTGTGTTCGTGAGAACCTGCCCTGGAACATAACCAATGCTCGTCTACCATACAAGCTCCAGTAGTTGGCATGAGGGCTTAAGGGTAAATGCAGATAAAACAAAAGTGATGATATCTAGGGTTGGTGGTGGTACAATCAGAGGAGAGGGAGAGTGGCCATGTGTAGTTTGCCACAAAGATGTGGGAAGTAATTCCATCTTGTGCAGTGTTTGTGATAAATGGGTGCACAAGAGATGTAGTGGTATTAGAGGTAGACTGCAAGATAATGCTGATATTGTGTGTGCAGCGTGTTGGGGAGAGCAGGTGGAGATTGTTAGGCATGAAAGGATTGAACTTGCTGGTGAGTCTCTTGAGTGTGTGAAAGAGTTTTGTTATTTGGGAGACATGTGCCGGAGGTGGGGCTGGAGCTAGCTCGGTTGCTAGGGTGAGAGGTGGTTGCAAGAAGTTCAGAGAGCTGTTGCCTCTCCTGACATTGAGAGGACTCTCTTTATGTTCTAAGGGGTCTTTGTATGCAGCATGTGTTAGGAGTGTGATGCTATATGGTAGTGAGACCTGGGCGGTAAAGGAAGGGGATATTCGCAGGCTTAAACGTACAGAAATAACAATGATTAGTGGATGTGCAGTGCGTCCATGCGTGCAAGGCCTTGGGGGGCTGGGTTTACGATGGAAGAGTTAAGAGGTAGGATGGGACTGGAGTGCATTGGTGTTGTGATGAGGAGAGGTAGGCTGAGGTGGTTTGGACATGTGGAGAGGATGGGGGATGATAATTGGGTGCAGAGGGTGACAAGTGTTAAAACTGAGGGAGGGGTAGACTGAGAAAGACATGGGATGAGGTCATTAAGTGTGACCTCAGGGTTAAGGTACTGAACAGGGAGGCTGCCAAAGAACGAGCAGCATGGAGAGCCGCCATTAGGTGACCAAGGCCGACGCATGGAAGCATGTTGGAGCCTTCAAAAATTAAACGAAACAAAGTTTGTTTTGGGGGATGGCATCAAAGGTTTAGCTAATATCAGTTATTGTAAGAAGTGTAAGTTGTGCAAGTTGCATAAAGCTGATGTATGTTCAGTGAGGTCAGTTATAAAGATGTATGTGGAGTGTAGTGCTCTATATCCATGTTGTGAGGAAGCAAGGTGGACATTAGGTGTAACTTAAGAATTAACTGTTCACTTATCTGAGATGGTGTGATGAGTATATTGTAGGTCTGTGCATAGGAAGTTGTGTTGGATCCTTGTTTGGTTAAATATATTTACGCATTTCCAGATGTTGGGAATGTTAAAATGTGCAGCTGGGTAGTTACTGATGTTTGAGGGCCAGGATGCCATGTGATCCTAATTTCAGGTGTAGGTTGTTGATATGATCAAGCCTTGTGCTTGCACAGTGCTTTTGTTTCCTTTATAATTTTACATGCCTGTTCTTGAGTGAATGAGGTTTTGTATTGTAGTGGTCAAGTGGAAAGGACTGCCTATGCAGAGAAGCTTGTTTTTCTTACCCACTGTATGTTGGTTTAAGGCCACTTATGCTTGTCCACAAGTATGTCTTCTTGTTCTTTGTGAGAAGGGATGTGCATGGTGTGGTAGTGGTGGTGGCATGGGTTTTGGAGGTGATTGTTTGTGATTCAGAAGTGCTTCTATGTGGCTGTGGAGTAATTGAGTGGTGTTACAAAGACTTTCCAGTTTTCTGTTTTCTATGTTAATTTTGTCGTGAGTTTCAGTGTTTAATTGCTGGCACCATCTGATGGTGTCTTTTGTATATAGGCAGCCCTCCACATTTGCGGGGGTTATGGGACACAGACCCATGCGAATGTGGAATTTCTGTTAATGTTTGGTGCGCCCTCCCATAAATGCCCCTACAGCTGTAAATCACCCTTTCTGAGCAAGTGTGCACATACTGTACCCAGTAAACCATATCTGGGACCTGAAAACAGCATATGATATCACAAATAGTAACAGCAACAGCGGTAGGACACAGACTGAGGGAGAGACAGAGGAGCGTGGTGGTTTTGTGCAGGCTTGGTTTGGTGCAAAGTGACCCACAAGCATCCACACTGCTACACTTTGCGGATGGGAATGGAATCTTGGCTCCTCAGAGGGGCAATCCGCGAATCTGTGAGACCCGCAAAAGTTGAATCCGCGAAAGTGGAGGGCCACCTGTATTGGACAGGGGAACTCTTCCCCCCCCCCCATTCAGATGAATAAAAAAATCTCTGGAGCAAAAGTTTGGGTCAGTTTTTTTTTTCTTTTCTTTTTTTTAATGCAGAGAGCAGGGAACCAGGAGATAGAAGTCTGTAAATTGTTTCCACCAGCAAAAAACAAAAACAAGACAATGAAGAGCCAAATTCAAGATTGTTTTATTTTGAGATGCTTGGACACACTGCGTTTAAAAGACTGGATGTCATAGGCAGTAGGAAATAATGATAGAGGAAGACAGTTTCAGAGTTGACCAGTTGCTTACATGAAGGAATGGGATTACTGGTTAACTCCTGCATTGTAGAGTTGGACAGAAATGGGATGAAAGTTTGTTGCTAGATAGGTGCTACACGCCTTCTGTAGTGGTGGAGGGATGCAAGCAGACAGTTCAGAGGAGCAGTGACCATTGAAGTAACAATAGAAAAGAGATAAAGATGCAACAGTGTGACGAAGAAGCAGAAGTTGAAGGGTGCAAGTAAGATGAGGAGAGTTGATGAGACAAAAAGCCTTTGACTGCACCTTGTCGAGAACAGCTGTATGTGAGGAGCCTTTCGACATATGACAGTTGTACTCTACACAGGGGTGAATAAAACCCATGTATAAAGTCAGTAACTGTGCTGGAGTAAAGAAGGCATGGAGTCAGATTAGCACTTGTAATCTCTTGGATGCAGAGTTTACAAAAGAGGTAGTGTAATATGATCCTTCCAAGAAAAATCCTGAGAGAATGAATCCCCAAGTATGTTTAAAGGTGATGCAGGATTGAGTTGGATATTGTTAAAAATTAGAGGATACTCCTGTGAATGATTTTAACGGGTTGAAAGATGTAAGAATTAAGTTTTTGAAACATAAAAACAACATGATTACTTTTACAAAAATCAAAGATATGATCCACATTAGTGTACCATAGCCTCATCCCTTGTTCGTTGAAGTAACTAGCAAATGGAAAGGTGAAGTGCAGAGTCATAAGCGTATGAGTGGATAGGGTTACATGTACAGCTTAGAAGTTCATTGATGAGTAGAAGGCAATAGAGTTGGTGATAGGACAGAACCCTGAGGAACACCACTATTGTTAGCTCTAAGAGAAGAACAGTGGCTGTCTACAACAACAGCTATAGAATGACCAGAAAGGAAGCTAGAGATGAGGGCACAGATAGAAGGATAGAAACCATAAGAGGGCAGTTTCCAATTTAAGGATTTATGTCAGACTTGATCGAAAGCCTTTGAGATGTGAAATGCAATGGCAAAGCTTTTGCCAAAGTCCCGAAAGGAGGATGACCAGAGTCTGAAAGGTAGGTGAGATGATCACCGATGAAGCATCCCTGGTGGAACCCATACTTTCGATCAGAAAGAAGGTTGTGATAGGAAAGTTACTTTAAATTTTTTGTTTGTTAATAGATTCGAAAACTTTTGAAAAACAGGATGTTAAAGGACTTGGGTGATAGAGGGCTGGGAATGGTCAACTTTCTTTGAGTTAGGCAGAAGAGAGGAGACTTCCAGCAAGAAGGAAAGGCACAAGTTGACAGACAGAGGCGAAAGAGTTTGTCTAGGCAGGGTGTAAACACAGAAGCACAGTTCTTGAGGACAGCAGGAGGGACCCTATCAGGCCCATATTCCTTGTTGGTATTGAAGCCAATGATTGCAGAAAATGCATCAGTTGAAGAAATTTTAATGTTAGCCATGAGGAAGTCAAAGGGGGAAAGTGATGGAGGAACAGCACTGGAATCGTGTAAGGTGGAATTGGGGGAAAGTGTTTGAGCAAAGAGTTCTGCTTTATCAGTAGAAGAAACGGCTAAAGAGCCATCGGAGTGGAGAACGGGAGGGAAGTATGATGTGTTAAAGTTGTTAGAAAGGTTTTTGGCAAGGTGCCAGAAGGAGCGGGAGGAATTGGAGTTGGAGAGTTCAGAGCGTTTAGTACAAATGAAGTTATTTTTAGCAGCACAAAGAACAGACTTAACACGATTCCAGGCGGAAACACAAAATAGATGAGACTCAGGGGTGGGTTGGCTTCAGTAACTGTGGGCCTTCTCTCTGTTGTGGACATCATTAGAACATGTGATTAAACTTCCACTCCCCCATCAGGCACATGATACGAGAAGGAACATGGGCTTCCATGCCTGAGAGAATAACCTCTGTAATGCACGAGGCACACCCAGATGCCTCTTGGTCATGGAAGCAATAGCTATTCCAGGGAAACCAAAGAAGTACTGCCTAAAGGCCTCCCAAGCAGCAGCTCCAAAGTCCCATAGCCACTGCTTCTTGGGACGGTCCACTGGCCTTACTGAAGCGCTAGACAAGTTAAGGTGATAAGGTTGTGATTGGAGGATCTGAATAAAGAGAAAAGATTAACAGAGTAAGCAGGGATATTAGTTGTAAGGAAGAGGTCAGGTATGTTGGAATTCTCTCCAAGACAGTCAGGGATAATGTGTGTTATAAGTAGGGTCTACTGTATATGAAGGCTAATTCAGTATACATTCATACTGCTTTGGATATACTCGTATCAAATGGTTGAAATTGTAATGACTTTAATAAGACGTTATACATTAAAATCATAGTCATTGTATGGTGATACTACACAGGAGTGAAACTGTAGTTACTTTATGAAGAAAATAAACATTATCACTAATTCATTGTAGAATGGTATTATACTGGCTTTTATAAGACTGTTGAAATTATTGTTACTTCATTTGACAAGTAGGCATCAACACCATGTTTTAAGTATGACAGAGTCCCTAGAGAGGTGGTGAAGTGGGCAATGAGAAAGCTAGGGTTGGAAGAGTGGCTGGTTAGGGTGGTTATGGCCATGTACGTGGGTGCTCGCACCCAGGTAAGAGTGAATGGAGTTTTGAGTGATGAGTTTTCTGTGAATGTTGGTGTGCATCAGGGGTCAGTTTTGAGTCCCTTGTTGTTTATCATGGTGCTTGAAGCCCTCTCACGTGACTTCAGAGATGGACTCCCATGGGAGATGTTGTATGCTGATGATTTGGTGTTGATTGCAGAGAGTGAAAGGGAGGTGGAGGAGAGGTTTGAGAAGTGGAGAGATGGTATGGGGTACAAGGGCTTAAGGGTAAATGCAGATAAAACAAAAGTGATGATATCTAGGGTTGGTGGCGGTACAATCAGAGGAGAGGGAGAGTGGCCATGTGCAGTTTGCCACAAGGGTGTAGGAAGTAATTCCATCTTGTGTAGTGTTTGGGATAAATGGGTGCACAAGAGATGTAGTGGTGTTAGAGGTAGACTGCAAGATAATGCTGAGTTCATGTGTGCGGCGTGTGGAGAGCAGGTGGAGATTGTTAGGCAAGAGAGGGTTGAACTTGCAGGTGAGTCTCTTGAGTGTGTGGAGGAGTTTTGTTATCTGGGATACATGTTATGTGCCGGAGGTGGGGCTGGAGTTAGCTCGGTTGCTAGGGTGATAAGTGGTTGGAAGAAGTTCAGGGAGCTGTTGCCTCTCCTAACATTGAGAGGACTTTCCTTACGTGCTAAGGGGTCTTTGTATGCAGCATGTGTTGGGAGTGTGATGCTGTATGGTAGTGAGACCTGGGCAGTAAAGGAAGAGGATATTCGCAGGTTTAAACGTACAGAAATGACAATGATTAGGTGGATGTGCAGTGCGTCCCTGCGTGCAAGGCCTGGGGGGGCTGGGTTTATGATGGAAGAGTTGAGAGGTAGGATGGGACTGGAGTGTATTGGTGTTGTGATGAGGAGAGGTAGGCTGAGGTGGTTTGGACATGTGGAGAGGATGGGGGATGATAATTGGGTACAGAGGGTGAGAAGTGTTAATACTGGGGGAGGGGTTGGGAGGTGTAGACCGAGAAAGACATGGGACGAGGTCATGAAGTGTGACTTAAGGGTTAAGGGACTGAACAGGGAGGCTGCCAGGGATCGAGCAGCATGGAGAGCCGCCATTAGGTGACCAAGGCCGACGCATGCAAGCATGTTGGAGCCTTCAAAAACGAAAACGAAACAACCAGTATTAAACTCCAGTCTGTGCCTGTATTGTGCAAACAGGTTTCTTAATTCAAGGAGCAGTATTACACCATCATACTCGAAGATCATGTTCCTTATTCAGCCATGCTCAGTGTTTAGTTT
>JAGKTI010041532.1:0-10233 GCA_018397915.1 Birgus latro
CATAATCGGACTGAAAGGGTTACTAGTTAATCTCACATGACTGCATAATGCTGTACCTGTAATCCAAGTTGTATTTCCTTTGTAACACAGTTTGACATTTTTTTTTCCATTTATATTTACTCACAAATGTTTACCTCTGAGGCCTCAACTTGCCTCTTCTTGTTTACAATTATTTCAAATACTTCTCAGGGCTTACTCTCGTTTTCTTACACTTCTTCGTTACTATTTTTCCTTTTTTTCTGTGTAAGGCCTGTTAACATTCTCTTTTAATTTATATATTCCCTGTCTCAGTATGACGTAAAACACAAGAGATTAACAGCGTGTAGTAGTAATAGTAGTGGCAAGTTTTAGTAGTAGTTTGTAGTTTTAGCCCTTAGTTCATCTGAAATGTGAACCCAGAAGACTGCAGGCTGAAGTTGTCCTCGTGTGGTCCCATCCTCCTCCTTACAGGGAACAGGGAGGAAGATAAGGGACGTCTGTATAACCGGGCAGTGAAGCCGCCCGGTTATATTGGTGCTACTACATGAAGGCGACTCTGCTACCATATGCAAAATAGATAACATAGGATAAGGTTATAAAAATCCTCAACCTTTTATTCCTTACTATACCCAACCATTCTCTCGTAAACCATTTAAGTTTTTCCTTCTATCCACACTGATGGCGTTAACCTTCAAGAGAATATATTAACAAGCTATATTCAGAAAAAACTAGTCACGAAGAAGTGCTGTATGAAATCAACAGGCGAGAATGCCCCTGCCTAAATGCTTCTTACATAACATTAGTGTGTACATACAGCTTAATAGGTAATATCACATACAATAGGACAGGTACTTCATTGGATCCAAGCCTTTTCATCAAACAGGCTCGCTTCCACAGTCGATCTTCTTGTATCTATACGAAAAGAATCACGTTTTTTTTTTTTTTTTGTGGTATGTAGCTTACTATACTCGGCTTGTTTTTACTTTTTTTTTTTTTATGCAAGGAAGCAGGAACCAAAGGCCAGGAGCCCACAAACCGTTCCATCCAAGAAAAAACAAAACAAAACAAAAGGGAGCTAAATTCCAGATCCGTTCATTTCGAGATGCCTGGACACAGTGTGTGTGAAAGACTAGAGGTCATAGGAAGTTGGAAATACTTGACCAAAGATATCTAACCCTCTTTCTAGTTCATGGCCTAGAGGAGTGAGAGCGGAGGCTGGATTTGACTGGTAACCAAGGAGACTCATTCGTGCCTCATAACTACAGCTCACCGAAATTCTTGCAGCCGACTTAATTTTCAGATTGAGTTGCACAGTTCCGTCAGATGAAAGCAAATTTGTCTATAGGGATATTAAGGCAGCTGTTTAAATATCCTGAAGCGTTTGTTAATGGTAAACTTTTTTGGGGAAGTATGGAGCTCACTGAGAAATATTTAGTCGCCAGTAGGGTAAGCTTAACTGTACATTTTATAGAGCTGTTAGCATTCCATAGTAACTTCTGATAATGTACTGTTAGGTAAGCTTTAAGGAAGTGTTGAGCTCAGCTGACACTACGTTCTAACTCCTGATAGTACTAGGATAAGCTTTATAAAGGAAGTATTGAGCTCTGTTAGGATTCCATTACAACTTCTGATATAATGTACTGTTAGGTAAGCTTTGGAAGTATAGAGCTCATTTAAGATTCCATTGTAACTTCTGATAATGTTCTATTGGGTAAGCTTTGGAAGTATGGAGCTCAGGATTTCATTGTAACTTCAGATAATGTACTATGTTAGGTAAGCTTTGGAAGTATGGAGCTCAGTTAGGATTTCACTAACTTCAGGCAATGTAGTTAGGTAAGCTTTATTTATAAGTATAGAGCTTGGCTAGTATTCCATTAAATCTTCTGATAACGTGAACAGTCCCACAGTTGCCCTTTCAAATCTTTAATAATCCCTAAAATTTAACCAGTGAATGAGGTGTCTTAAAGAGAATCTACGGAGTCCTTTAGAGTCTGTTTTAATAATCCGCATATGGTACTGGTTAAATTCCTAGCTAACACGGCAGGGATGGACTAAATATTCCACGGTAACTTGTAATACTGCTCAGGTAATCTTCACTGGGGAGGAAGGTAAGAGAACTCATCAGGGAATTTCATGGTTACAGATTTGATATTTCTTGCATTAATTCCTTAAGATGGCGTCCTTATTTAACTATCGTCTTGCTAGTACCAGACGAATTAATTCAACTTTAGGCGGAAGGTATAATGGAGGCTGTAGCTAAGCCTTCCAGTCTGATAATTTTCTCCTGGCCAATATGAAAGTTTGGTGGCTGCAATAATAATAATAATAATAATCATCCGGACCTCCTTCCCCACCCTAGGGCACGATGAAGAGTAGCAACGTCCAGACAGCCTAAGTTTGCCCAATCCAATGGGCCACGCATCCATTCACTCATCACTCAATCCCCCGGAATCCTGGCTCTATCTGATAATGATAATAAAAACCATGAGTCACCGTACTAAAGCCGCCAATATCGCCGCCAAATATGATCCTGGAAACAGGAAACCAAGAAAATTTAGATCTCGCTGGGTGACAAAAAGCAACGACTGTGGAAGCGGCCTAAATTATCCACTACCATTTTATATTACAGGATGGGTATCTCCGCTAGGCTACTTTTTTTTATATATTTATTTATTTATTTTTTTCAGTTACAATCCCTCAGCTGCCTTTCCACATCCGTAAAAATCCCTAAAAGTTAATCTGGAAAGACTGTGAATGAGGTGACTTAGGGAAGGAGTCTATGGCAAGTGATATTAAATAAATCTGAACATTATCAACAGAGGGTTATGCTGGAAAGTGAAAAATATACTGGTGCCGATATATATATTTTTAAAAAGTACCATGGCAAGTAAAAAAGTATAGTATGACAAGTACTGTTGGGAGAAATATAAAATTTGACAAGTACTGTTGGAAAAAGTAAAATATTTGACCAAGTACCGGTACTAGGGTAATACTGAAATTTAGGATAATGACCAAGGAGACTTAAAACATTGAGGGTACGATGACAAAAGGTACGATAAATCAAATCAGAACGAAAGATGTTCAAGACCACGAAGGAAAGTGAGTGAAGAATAAATTTTAGTAGCTACAATGGACAAGATTTATTCAACTGAACAGAATGACAGCAAATACTATTACAAGAAACCTGAATAGTAACAGTGATGGAGAAATACAGTGAAAAATACGATAGCAAGTAATACACCTAAATAGTTTCTTAGAAAGTGACACTTAGTCTAAAAATTATACATAAATCTGTACAGTGATGGAAAACAGTACAAAATTACGAACAGCATGACAGTGATACAGCATTCTGAACAGGGCAGTGATAAATATTTCATAAATTACAGAACTGGCTGATGGAAAGATAGATACAGAAATTTCAGCTGCATGATTCAAAGTGATGCCGTCTGGGAAATTTGAACAGCGTGATGAGAAAAAATGAACCTGATTAAAAGTGAAACAGACTTAAACATAAAAAAAAAAAAACAGCAATTTGAACAGGAAAGATGTACAATACGAACAGAATATCGTGTGCTCGAAAGTTATACAGATTTGAACAGCTTAAAAGGTACTGCACACGAATTTGAACAGAGTGAACTTTGAAGTGTGGTTGATGCAAGTGTAACCCTAGAGTAACCTTAACCACTTCACTCCAATGACGTATTTTAAAGCATTCCAGCCCTTCAAGACGATTTTTCTCAGCTACGGGGAGACATGAGGTTAAAGAACTTAAAAAAAAAAAACTAATCCACAGACCAAATTAGTGCCCTCCATTAATAAACTAACTCCAGAAGGTAAAAATCGTCTTATTTATTCTTTCTATGGAAACCTGCTGAAGTGAAGGGGTTAATGAAGGCTGTACCTAACCCTTTAAGTTTAAAAAATCATTTTTTATTTTTACCTCCAGACGATTTTATTCAGCTATGGAGAGACCTGCTTAAGTGAAGGGGTTAATGAAGAAGACTAACCTCTCAAGTAAAAAAAACCCACCCCGTTTAACAAAATCGTCTGGATAAATGCATCATCGAACTGCAAGGGTTAAATAGGCACTTCAGATAGGCTACCCACGCACATTCCACTGCCTCAACCCTTCACTGCGATGACGTTTAAACAAGCTTGATGCTGCCAGACGATTTTACTCAGTTTGGGAGAGTTTCCGGGTGGCGGGGGGGGGGGGGTTGATATATGTCTACAACGCGCTAAGCTGAATAAAATCGTCTGGAAGGAATAGGAATTCAAAAACGTCTGGAAGTAGCACAAATTAATTTTTGTTTGCTATGTACAGACGGTTTTTTTTGTCCGATTGCAGTACAGCTGAATAACATTCTAGAAAAGAATTATATAGCGGTACCGTATGTAGCCCTAACCCACTCATTGCCAGATATCCTTCATAAACTAAATGTAAATACCTCCGAGAAGCAAAAATAAAGGTGACATCCTCTGGCTGAAGCGTTAATCGTGCCATAAAAGAACAAAATTGGCTAGTATAATACCGGTAGTAGCATAGTAGTAAAATAATAATAATAATTAGTAAGAGTAAGGAAGCTGTGCCTGGGAGTCTTCTAAGATCACGATGAGCCCTAAACTTAGTGCAGAGCAACATTATTTTGAAAGAGACGGGCTGCCGCTGACGTCACTCCACCACTATCGCCTCTTCAGTACGATTGCGTCTTATTTCTTGCACTTACTAGAGAATTTGACAATCTTCGTTAACCCCTGCACTACGATTACCTTCTATTCAACTTAGGATGGGCCTCGTACTGAAGGGGCTAATGATGGCTATTTTAACTCCTCCAGCTTGAAAAATCTCTTAATTTATTATTTGAAGCAAGAATAAAATAGATTATGGTACGTCATAGACGTGAAATGGTAATAATGGCTATTTTAACTCCTCCAGCTCGAAAAATCTCTTAAGTTATTATTTGAAGCAAGAATAAAATAAATTATGGTACTTCATCGAAGTGAAGTGGTTACTCTTCACACACTCGAGATTTACCTTGAGCTCTATAAAATAACCTGAATAATAATAATAATAATACTAATAATAATAATAATAACCGAAGGGAACTGAATATAATATATCCACATGGTACTGAATAAATAATAATATAATAATAATAATGGGTGGCCCCCCCCAAAAAAAACGTAAAAATACTCCAAAGGTGTTACACATATTTATACACAAGACCAACTTCGGCGGCCAAGTAAAAAAGACACAGAAAAAAAGTACTGAAAAAGCTAAACATTACAGATTATCTACAAAAATAATTCCAAGCTGTTACAACATTTAATACACAGACCAACTTAAAACATGACTGCACATCAAAACAGTGGATGAAAAAGAAATAATATACACAATCAAATAAGCCAGTCGATAGGACACTTCCTCTATGACACATGATTACAAATTGCCCCTTACTGTGTCTACCTGATTTTTGTCCACTTAAGATGTGCAGTATCTCGTCGTGAAGTTTCTCTAAAGTTTAATTATGTCGCCTGAAGACGGCAAAACTGATTACATGGTAAACTTAGAGGTAACTTAGTGAAATTTCTCTCCTAGGCTCAAGTCGTCTGGAAATTGAAGAGAAAAAAGGTATAGAGTAAATTTTAAAAACACTCGTTTCTTCTAAGGAATGCAGTACTTAGATTCGTCACTTGAAGAGTACAAGGCTGTATTACTGCTTACTTAACAGATACTGTAACATACAAAATAAATCCTAAATAATATCAATTTTAGGATCATCATTTATCTCACAGGCTACTTCACTTTAATCCTGAAGGCCAAGATGTCATTTTATTTATATTTTATTTACCTATTTATTTAGCAGATTCTACTGGTAAGATTTATTCAGCTTAGGAGAGGCATAGTAATGATGGGGTTATGTTATGACGGCTGTATCTTATCTATATAATGAGAAAAATAAAAACAGGAATAAAATCGAAACAGAAACTATGCCTGCAATGATGGTGAAAAAATGGGCTGGGCAAGATTTGGAAATAAAATAATAGAGGTAAACACTGAACGTCAGGGCTCAGGATTTCAAAACAAATTTCTCGATACAAAAACCACTTCAGCCCTTGGACGTCCTGTACAAAATCTTACATTATCTCCAAACCATAACTGTATTACATGAGCTTTGTAGTTTCCTTTTTTCTTTCTGGAGAAGCTGGATATTACTTTCATTAACATTTATCACTGCAAAATCCCCCCTACACTGTATCAAATCGCCTAACAGTAGCCGAAAAAAAAGCCATTATTGTAAGATTAAACGTAGAAAATGAAAAAGGACAAAGTGATCATGTTTTTAACCTGTAATCTATTTACAGTTTCCACATATGGGTAAATAAAATTCCTACGTAAAGAAAAAAGAAAATGTGACTTACAAGGACTTACAAACAAAAAGACAGTGTACTTTCATCTGACATACAAAACATGAGTCATCCTAGAGCAGTTTTTGAGCAATGACCTTTCCCAGCAACTCCAGGTTAGACAATAAAAATAAAGGTAAAAATGAGAGGATATAACGTGTTTGGGGTTAGCAGGTGGAGGTGATGTGAGGTTTGGTGGGTGGGGTTGTGCTGATTGCCTACCACAGTTACCTACCACATCACATCAACACCATAGTCTGGATGTAGAAACATCTTATGACCAACTTCTCGCAACTCATACTTTCAGCACGAACAACAACAAACTTGTGAGGAAATGACACTCTATTCCACTTGTCCTTACTGTAAAAATTAATGTTAGAAGAGACAGCTGACCGATGAGTTAATTCTTGAATCCCATCTCCGCAGCACACCACAGCACCTGCCTCACTGAATGTTCTGTTGTGCCTTGCTCGCGGGCGCTGTTACGGTGCTGCGTTTAACTCCTGTTCCGCCGTTTGTTTGTCTTGCTGTAACTGAGCCGGGTGTGTGGTGTGGAAGGTCTGTGGTGGGGGAAAATGTGTGTGGTGTGGCAGGTATGTGTGGTGGTGTGGCAGGTGTGCCTGTGTGGTGGTGATGGAGGGGATGACAGGTTGTGTGGGGGTGTTATGGAGGGCGCTGCTTGGCTAGGGTGTGGAGGTGGAGTGCGGGCAGGTGTTCTCCTTCTCCTCCTCCCCCTGCGCAGCCTCAGTGCGCCGTGCAGCGCAGGTGTCGCAGTCGGACTCGGAGCAGTCGCTGGACGAGTTGGTGGAGTCGGACTCGGAGTCGCTGTCTGTGGATGACGACGACGAGGACTGGTGTGCTGGTCGCCGCTTGCGTTGGCGGCGGGCCAGCCGCTGCCGCAGCATAGCATTCTCCTCTTGCAGCCGCAGCAGCTGCGTCTGCAACGTTGACACAAGGCGGGAGGGTGAGGCTGATAGCGCGTCGGTCAGCACTGCGGCGCGGGCCTCCAGGGCCACGATGGCGGCACGCAGGTCAGACGTGCTGCCCGCCATCAGCCTGTCCTCGCGGGCACTCTGGTAGGCGGTCTCGAAGTCCTTGGCGTTGAAGGGGAACCAGTCGCGTGTAAGTGGGTGTGTGGGCGTGGCGCTGCCGGTGCCGGGGTCGTCCTCGGCACCGCTGACGGGCGGCTCCTGCTCCCAATGTGGCGTACTGAACTTGTCGAAGTTTACGAACAGTGTTGAGTTTTCGTGGTCGTCCATGATGAACTGCGTGCTGTTCTCCGGGGCGCGGGGCACCTGAGCGCCTACGGGCCTCAGGACAGGCGCGGGGGACCCCTGCAGCGCCCAGGACTCGCGGGACGTCGATGGGGACAGCACCGCGACGCTACTCTCATTTCGCAACATGGACACGGATTTTGGCGTGCGGCGACGTCTTCTGCGCCTCTTCTTCTTCTTCTTAAGGGCATTGTTGTTGTTGGGCGTGCGGTGGCGAGAGTTCTGCTGTGAGCTCAGACTCTGTAGAGGCTCAACTGATCGAGACTCCATGGCGACGTGGCACCACAGCACACAAACTGGCAACGCCGCTCACTGCCCGATACTCTCTTTGGGTCACTCCACTTAACTTTTTCTTATTAGTACGCACACACCAGTTCACGGATCGACTTTTCGAGTGGATGTACCTTCAGATTACTAGATAAACTGTAAATTTGTCCCAAAACACCACGGTGATTGCCACAGGTAAGAAGATATTTGAGGTCATCTCACGAGTGTAAGGAAATACTTGTTAGCCTGTCACTAGACAGCCAACACTGACTCACTGAGCCAGAGTGGCGCTGGAACCACCATCTCATTGCCAACACTGCCATACACTCCAACTATATTTTACACTTCTCCCCAACATTATCTACTTTATATATCCTAAAAGATAATCCTAAATATTTCTGTGCCTTTTTTCATATTTTTATCCTCATGTTATAGCTGAGGAATGTTTATAAAAATAGATCGTAAAAATAGTAACTCGAACTCAACATTCCCACACAACGTCTGGTCGTGTGCGCGCGCAGACATCACGTGCAGGCGGGCGCTCACTTCAAATCCTCAAAACAGATGGAGTTATTGATAATTCAGTGGTATCACATATATACTTCGGAGTTTAAGATATTTGAGTAAAAAGTGGGTGACGAAGGATATGATATATTAAGCAGAGGAGACAAACTAATGCAGTAGAGTGCATTTCCGTGCACTCAAAACTGGATCGATGGCTACATGATGGCTAGAGAGAGAACGTTTCCCCCATACGTTATGTTGTTGCCCCATTGTCCCTCCTTCCCGATCCTCGCCACCACAAAGCTGCAAATTCCTTCAGCAAATGAAATTAACTCAAAAACTGAGATGCTGTTGGGAGATTTCAGCTGCTTTCCGATGTTTGTGAGTATGCAGTAGCCTAGGAATTTCTTTCAGCCTCCATTTGGTAGTACAACGGTAAAACTCTCGAAGTGACGGTTGAACTGTAATAAAAATGAAAATCGAGATAGAGAGGTCATAGCTGTCAATTGTTTTGTGATGCCTACTGCTCGGAGTTTTATCAATCTTCAATTGATAACCATAGTATAATAATCACAATCAATCATATTATGGTTATGATTATTGTTATAAATGAGAGGTAAGTAGACGACACTAGCAACGTGAGGCCTGCGAATATGAGATTATCAGGTGTTTGTTTTTATCGTCCTTAAAAAAAGTTTTGTGATCATGGTAACAGTTTTGGTCAAGCCTCCGAGCTAACACAAAGGATGAACGGTAACATGAAAGTCTTCTGGAAGATTTTCAGTTTCTTATGAGACTCATGTAAGAGCTTGACTAGCGTTTTATCATCCTCCATTTCGTAAACATTGTAGCAGTTTGGGCAGAGTTGCCGAGGTAAAAGCAAAAACATCCGAAATCACAGGAAACCCGATAGTGATATGGTTTTGAAAAATGTCAGCTGGGTTATGAAGCTTACTTTATACTTTTCACATTAACTTGGCATTTTACAGACATTTCCCCAACTTGAGTGCTGACATTTGACGAGGTGAACTTAAAAACAACCTTAGTCACGAAGGAGTGCTGTGCAAAAAATGTAAACCAAACCCGTAGTATTGTCATATTGTCACCAAACAATGTTAAATATTACAAAAGAATGAAATATCTCTTGTTAAGTTACAGAGAAGAGTACAGAAGACGATAACACTGAATTCGTTATTTAACCGCGGAAGTATTATTTTTTTTTTGGGGGGGGAGGGCATCAGGCTACGAGAAATTAGAAAAGGGGGAAAATCAAGTTAATGTGAAAAGAGTATAGTGAAAAGGTAGCTTAGTACGGGAAATTGGGTGCAAAGAGTCGAAAATTTCCGCTAAGTTTTAGTGAAAGGGGTATAGTAGACAGTTCACTAATTACATCATCGTCTGTTTGGTAACCGTGGTGGCAGTTTCGGTACATCGCCAGAGATAAGACATGCAGCGATAATACTGGACTTAGACATTACTGATAACGCTTCATGGCAACGGGTTTTAACTTGGAGAGAGAGAGAGTGAGAGAGAGAGAGAGAGAGAGACTATAGACAACACCCGCTGTCTCATTGGGTCTGAAGGGGTTAAACATTGCAATGGAAGAATCGTGCAAAAAGTGGCACTACCAGATAATTAACTTTATTTGTTTGTTGTTTGCCACTCCGCCACTGAAGGTTAGGGTAGACTTGATATTTTGCATGTTTGCCATTTATTTCTTCTCCTCCTACTTCTCATGCTCCTCTTTCTTCTTTTTCTTCTTCGTTATCATCATCCTCGTCTTCATTATCATCTACTTTTT
>JAGKTI010041535.1:0-10233 GCA_018397915.1 Birgus latro
CTACTACTACTGCTACTACTACTACTACTATTACTACTACTACTACTTCTATTACTGCTACTCGTTCTTCCAAGCCAGCTGCCATCCAACTCAAATAAATCCAGCCTACTTCATAGATTATAGTTGCGTAGAGGAGATATCTATATGCAGTTGCCTCAGCCCAAACTCTGTGTGAATATATTTGAGTCCCCCGCCTGGGAGTGTTGCCTAAGGACCCAACAACACTTTCATACTAGTACCTCCCAGGGACAATGGAACTTCGGCGTGTTCTATAGCTAGAGTGAAAGAAGGATGACTAAAATCACGAGAAAGTACCCAGCCGGCGAGGTGGTGGGCATCCGAGGTAAACAGACTGGCAGGTGGCGAGGTGGAAGATGACGGGGTCGGGATCTCTTAAGCTAAATCTCTTCTTTCCGGCCTTATTCCCACATACAGCACGGGATTCTTTTCTTATGCTGTTTATGCAAAATTGAATCGCTAGAATAGAAACATCAGCTTCGAAACCTTTGACCACAGAACCAATTATGTGAAAAAGAAAGAAGGAAAAATAAAAAAAACAAACATGAATGAATGAATGAATCGCCCCCCTAAATCCACAAGGCTACAGTATGGTTCAACATAGAAGAAAAAAATAACAGGTACTCCAAGAACGAGGAGGCAGTGATCCTCGAAGGCCCACAAAAATAATGGCCCACCAGTCCACCGCGGGAAGAACTGCCAGCCGACCTCTGAAGCCAGCAAGAAGAAATGCAGTAAACTGATAAAGATGCCAGTGATTCTACTAAGACCACGAGGGCAAAAGGAAGTTCCAGTGGTTCTCCCGAGCTCACGAGAGATGTGGATGGCCCCGGCGATCCACCATACCCACAAAAATAATAGTTCGGCATACTAGAAGACACTTAGAACAGAGGTACCAGTGGTGCTCCCAGGCCCACGAGAGATATGGAAGTCTTCAGTCATCCACCTAAACCCATAAGAGAAAATACTTAGAACAGAGGTATCAGTGATCCTCCTAGGTTCACGAGAGATTTGGAAGGCCCCAGTGACCCACCTAAAGCCATGAAACGAGAAATGCTTAGGATGAATGTGTCAGTGGTTCTCCTAAGCCCACGAGAACATGAAAACCACCAAAAACTATCCTCCCAAGCCCACGACGGCGAGCGCGCGTACGGGTCCCCCTGGATGACGGTGACGCAGGGTGGCTGGATGGCTGGCTGGATGGGGTCGATGAACTTCTTGCCGCGTCCTCTCCTCTCGGGGATGTAGGCCAAGTGTGTGTGTGTGTGTGTGTGTGTGTGTGTGTGTGTGTGTGTGTGTGTGTGTGTGTTCGTGTGTCCACTGCCATCCTCACTTGTCACTGCTGTGCCTTCTTCTTCACTGCTGCCAACACCCTTCTTCACTGCTGCCATTCATCATGTCCTTCACTGTCAGTACCGTTTTCACTGCTGTTTCCTTCTCTGCTGTTAATATCCCTCTTAGTCACTGCCATCATCATCATCATCATCACCACCTTCACTGCTGACTACGTTTCCTTCTCATCACCATCTTTTTCATTCCTGCCACCACCCTTCTTCACTGCTGCCACCCTCCTTCATTTCTTCACTTCTTTCACCACCCTTCTTCACTGCCACCACCTTCACTGTTGCTATCCCTTTCTTCACTGCTGCCACTACCCTCATCATCCTCCGTCTTCCTTCCCACCCTCCCCTTCCTCACCCTTTCCTTCTTCCTCTTCCTTCTCGCGCATCACCCTCCTCTTCCTCTCTTACCTCTCCCTCTTGCTTCCCGCCCTCCTTTACTTTTTCCTCACTTCTTCCTTGTTCTCCACTCCTCGCCCAACTACCCCCTCTTCCTTCTTCTCCCTCTTCCTCCTCTTCCTTATTTCTTCCCTCTTCCCATTACCTCATTCCCTATCTCATCCTTTCTTCACACCGCTTTTTCTTCCTTACTTGTTCCTTTTCCTCACCCCTCTCTCTCCTCTCTATCCTGCCCTTCGTCATTCCTCTTCATTTCTTTTTTCCTTCCATTTGCTATCCCTCCCCTCCTCCACTTGCTATCCCTCCCCTCCTCTTCTATCCTCTTCCTCATTCCTCTCCTTTTCCTTTCACTAACTCTCTTCCCTTCTTCTATCTCTGAATCCTCCTGTTTTTCTTGCCAACTCTCTCCCCTCCTCTTCCGTCCTCTTCCTTATTCATCTCCCTTCTTCTCTTCTATTCTCTTCCTCATTCCTCTCCTCCTCCTCTCGCTAACTCCCTCCCGTTCTTCTATCCCCTTCCTCATTCCCTTCCCTCCCTCTTCCATTCTTTTCCTCATCCCTCTCCCCTCCACCAAACCACCACCTCATCTATAATCATCACCCCTGCCATCTTCATTATCACTGACCCCACCACTACCATTATCTACCACCCTTACTACCATCTACCCCATACTACCATTCAGGCTACCAGCAACTACCACTCAGACCACTGGAACTCACACTGACACCATTACTACCATTCACACTACCACTTACTACCATATAATCATTGTCAGCGCCATTTTTATTATCACCGACCCACTACCATTATCATCTACCAAACTTGCTACCACTCACTACCATTCAGACTACTACCATAATCATCTGCCACCTTTACTACCAATCACACTACCGATATTATCATCTACTGTGCTGCCCTTATTGCCACTTTCAGCCTCTCTGATTTCTACCATTAATATCTACCATCCTTCTCTACCAGCCACTACCATCAACTCAACCATCCACTACCACAGCCCCTTACTACTCAGACCATTACCGTACCAATCAGACCAATCTCTTCATTATTAATTCCCTTCAGACAGCCATCCACGACCATAGAGATCACACCCTATTGCCATTCAGATCAATACCCACTACCATAGAAGCTGCCACTCACTACCAGTCAGACCACGGAGCGCAGTACGTGCTATTGCCACTCAGACCACCACCCTCGCTGCCAATCATCACACACATCATCATCACTGATACCCTCATCACTATTACTAATATCTTTCATGCCACTCCCACAACTACCACTCATAACCATACCCTCACCATATACCAGTCAAACGCCCATCCACCATCACTCACTACCACTCAGATCACCCTTACTATACCTACCATCACTTCCATGACACCACAATTTTCCGAACACCACAACTCACTACCAATCACCCTACTACTACCAAACTGCCACTACCACTGACACAACCACCACATTGCCTACTACTACCACTCACTACCACCCAGAACACCCTGCCTACCACTATCTCCATCACCCACCACATGCACCACTATTACCACCACCACCACCACCACTCAGAACACCCTCTCTATCATACCACCAACCGCTCACGACCACCACCACCCTCACTACCACTCAAACCACCCACCTTACCACCCCACCATCACCACCACCCTCACTACCACTCAAACCACCCTCACTACCCGCCCCACCTCCAGCCACTTCCGCGTACTTTTGATTTCTCAGAGGGGGTTACAACTTCCCCTCCTCGCCCCCCACCTCGCTCCAGGAAGGAAAGTGGACGCGCATCAGGGGAGAGCAGAGCCTTTCCGAGTCCTCGTTAACCCTAGTGGTGGTGGACCTGGCAGTCTTGGGTTACCTTTCGTTGTCTACAGCATCACCCTTACGTCATCACTGCCTTGTTTGGTAACGCTTCCTCCCCTACACCACTACAATGACGCATTTTACCACTACGATGACGCATTTTGCTACTATGATGACACACTTTACCGCTACGATGACGCATTTTACCACTACGATGACGCATTTTACTACTACGATGACGCATTTTAGGTCGCATTCTAGGTATATCTGAACTATTTTTATTCAGCTTAAGAGAGTGTTATGTCTGAACTTTTTTTTATTCAGCTCAAGAATGTTCACTCTGACTGCAAGAACCAAAGATGACATCCAGTAACCCCTTCCGTGTGAGGACATCTTTTTTTTTTTTTACTCCTCCTGCCGTTAAATGATCTCACTTATCTAGGGAAGGGTCTCTCGTAAATCAAAACGTTTAATTATTCTCGGACGCTCCTAGAATCTTTGAAGTTATATGTTATCTTGTGAGGTGTAGAATCGCTCTTGCTAAAAATTTCTCTCTCTGCCGAAGCTGTGATGTCCCTGTAACCAAAAGCTCCCTTGTAAGCTCCGACTTAAAGGAATAACGGAGAACTACTGGATTGCATTGTTCAGATTCAGAGTTTTAAGTTGTCACATCATCATCATCATCATCATCATCATCATGTGGCCTTTTATCCTGAGTCATGCCCTAGTTCCTTGTTGCCACCTGAATTTTATATCGTCTTTATAAGCATCCTTGACGCCTTGGGTTATTCACCTGATAATTCACGAAATTCACGAAAGTCAAAGTTTTTCTCGAGGCCATCTGCGTTTTAAGAATTTCGGTTCAAGCTCGACTGAATTCCGTGGTGTGGGAGCAATTGTTTACCTCGCCAGTGCGTCATGTGGTGCTGTTCCCCCGAAATTGTCGTCGCTTCTCCTGACTTGCATAAGCCAGGAACGCGGCAGCCACAGTTACCACCACCACCACATCAGCTCCGCCACCACTACCACTGCTACTACGAATGCCGCAACCATTACAACTATTACTACTGCTACACCACCACCTTTATATACCACGTCGGATCCACTACTATTACTACGACGGCTGTTAATATTACCACAGCCTCTAAAACTACTACTTCTACTACCAGTGCTACCACAACACCACGTCACTTCTGCTGCTACCACCACTACCATTACTACTGCGAGTGCAGCCAACGCCACAACCACTACCATTACTACTGCGAGTGCAGCCAACGCCACAACCACTACCATTACTACCACCACTACTACCACCACACCACCACCACTACTACCACCACACCACCACCACTACTACCACCACCACCACCACTATAACCATCATCGCTACCACCTCCATCACTACAACCGCTACTACCAGCATCCAGGAACGCGGCACTACAGTTACCACCACACCACCCCCGCCACACCACCACCACACCACCACCACCACACCACCCCACCACACCACCACCACACCACCACCACCACACCACCCCCGCCACACCACCACCACAGCAGCTCCCGCGCTGTTCGGGGTAATCTCACCTTTTTCTGTCTTCCGGCATTGAGTGAGGTGTTGCTGGTATTTCTCTTGACGCCACAGGGGAATGTCTCTGCCTGGCGTCTGCTGCTTCTTCCTATACACTCCTGCCGAAAAAAGAAAGTCACTCTGGTACACATGACTCAGGCTTGTATGCTTAAGCCTTAAATCGCAAAGTGGAATGCAAACCCTTAATTGTTGACTGTCACTTCTAGAACGCCCGTGGTTATTATGTATGGTCCGGCTGCATCCCATATTACAGAGGGCAATCAGCATCTCTAACTCACTTGTTCCAGAAATTATCGTCAAAAACAGAGTGCTTCATTCCACTTAGCGGTTTAATGGTAAAGCAGAGCTGAATATAATCGTCTGGCCATAAGAGAGTTATTGATATCAGTACTAACACTTTTAGCCTCTTCTACTCAGTCTCAGCTGGATAAAATCGTCTGGCTTTAGCTGGAATCAAGTGCTCTGTTTATCTCGACCACTGTGAGAGTTGATTTTTCATTTTAAACTGACCTCGTAACATAGTATAAACCACTTCAGTCAGAGGCCGTATTTTAAATTATTTTTTCTTGCTATCCCCAGACGATTTTATTAAGCTTCGTACATGCTTTCGAATTTAGGGTTATATGCAGCCTTCGTTAACCACTTTACCACCATTGGCTATCCTGTGCTGGGTAAAACTGTCTAATAGTGGCAAGAATAAACTTCAAAATTACATCATCCCGCTGAAGTGGTTTCGCTTCGATCTCACAATGGCGTAAAGGGCAGCGTGCTACCAAATTACCAAAGTTTATAGAGTCAGGGAATAAATCTGCAAGTCTAGTAACTATGGATTATTACTTTCTGCAGCATTCAACTCTTGCTGTTACTATGCACTAAAATATTTCATTCACGACAAAACCAGACGATTTTATGCACCCGAGACAAATCGTAGCAGACAGGTAGCTAAGTATGTATCAGGAGCCAGAAGTCATTGTTTTCACCAAGCGATAAAGGTTGATAAACGCAGTAAGTCCACGGTATAAGTTGCATTTTTTTTTCCTTCTGTGTTTATCAGTTCACTTTTTAAAAATGTTGCCCATTAAACTTACGCTGATACCTGAAAAGCCTGATTTTCCAGCTTCCTCTAATTTACACCAACAATAACATGGAATACGTGTTTACATTATGAACATATCCCTGATTTGTAATAAGGACTTTCTGTAAAGTGCTGAAGCTTTCTGTTTATTGTTTTTGTTTTTTCTCTCTCCCCCTGTTCAGACTCATTTTTCTTGACTACTTTTTTTGTTCCTATTTTCCATATTCTTAATTAATGTAGAATGGAAGTAGAAAGATGTTTAGCGTTTTATACCAATTATAATTTCCGTTCTGTTAAATCACGTAGTGTCGAATAGGCAGGGATAAATTGTTCAGTGTCCTAGTGTGTTTTTCTCATCTGCCGCCATGTTATAAATGACAGAAGAGGCAAGGGTGTTTGGCATTTCATACAGTTTGTTCTTTCTGTTATAATATTTAGCCACGGGGGATTAAAGTGGTAGTTATAGATGAATGAAGGAGGTATCGGTGTATCCATTTGACAAGGACTGGATCTTCTTTTTAACCGGGTGAGAAGGAATTAAGAGAATCACGTCAATGTGGATGGTTTTGACTGTGTGGCCGGGGCTGAAAATTTCGAAGGTTTGAAGGGTGGGTGAACAGAGACATAATTTGCCGGGTACTACGATGATTGTTCGACTATATCGTTTTCCGTGATCTTGTTTCTGGGTCCAAAACATTCCATTTATAATACTGGGATATGTGGTTAAGGTGATAGTGATGATGCCGTGTTGGATGTTGATGATGATGATGTTGCTGAAGCTGACGATGGCGATGAGTTCCATGTGTGTTATGGTGGTCTGACAAGGTGATTATTGTTGATGATGATGATGGTGATGGTGATGATGATGGTGATGATGATGATGGTGATGGTAAAGAGGTGCTGGACAGGGAAGCCTTAATGTGATAGCATTAACCTCCCGATTATGTAAGCGTCTCTAAACTCCTATCCCCAGAAAAGAAGGATTGTGGGTTGCAGAAGAAAAATAACTTCAGCCTCCAGTAAACCGGGCTGGGGTCACAACAACAGAACGATAAAATGTGACGTATGTAGTGGCATGATCCGGAAGATGATGATGATAATAATGATAATACCAATAATAATAATCTTTATCGTCTGTTACAATCTACTAACACGGGGCTTCCCATCCTGGCCACCCAGCTCTACTCCCTCCCCCTTCCCCCGCCTGTTCTGTGACTCACCCGGTTTCTCTGTTGCATCCTCGCCTGAGCCTCACCCTTCCCCACCTCTTCCGCCTTTCTGTCGTTAGCATGACGGGTCGGCGATGCAACGTACTAGGAAAAGAAACCGACTAAAGAAAGCTGTATGGGAATTTTATGCTCTCCAATGGGACATAGCATATTTTTCACAGTAAGATTAGCGGCGCTGGAGAGGAACGCCTTCGTGTGGTGGCGCCGATAAAGTCGGATGGTGGAGCTGCCTCTTTATACAAACGTCCCTTGACCCTCACTAACTCCCATTAGGAGGATGGTGGAATTGCAGGAGGAGGACAACTTAGGCCGGGTTCATGTTTCTATTAGATGTGGGACCACAGCAACGACGAATTATTATTTTTTTTTACTTCAGTCTTGCTGCAACATATTGGGAAAGGAAACTGGCTAAATAAAGCTTGGGGGAAATTTCAAGCGAGCCACTGTGTCATAGTTTATTTCTTGGTACGGTTTGCTGCTCACACCTTCCTGTTTCTCTTCCAGTCATGAGCCTGCCTTTCTCTCTTACCCAATCGATTTTCCGTGGCTGTAACTCCTGTCGAGGGAGGAAATTTTTTACTGTTATCTTCTTGCTAGCGATTAATTGAGGAAAGCTGCGGGGAATTTCAAACTAGGTGCAGTTTGCCAGTTATTTCTTCATATTTTTCTTAGTCAGTATTCCTGCCTTCCTTACTTTATACCTCAATTGATGACACAAATCTAACCCTCTGTATTCCTCCCATCACTTATTCATCTACTTGAGGAAAAGTTTCGTTTCCTCCAAGGGCAGACGTGGGACACCTTAACAAGACATTCTTAATTCTGATTATTGACTAGAAAGGCTAACAATAGTCTTCATTAAATTCCCTCAGCTCGAGAAAAATGTCCAAGAAATCTGATCTGTTTTCTTTGGCCACTTCCCGTTGATGTTATACAGCTTAAGGGTGGTCTAGCATCCTCTCAGGGTTAAAAGCAGTTCTTGTTAAATTTCCTTCAGCCGCAGGAAAATCTTTAAGACTCTACCTCTTTGCATCTCCCTACCACCTGGTCAGTCTGTTCACCTCAGGAATGGCCTCTTCTCGTCGTCTAAGAGTCAAAAACAGTTTCTCCAAAAATCTCATTAGTTCGGGGAAAATGTTGGGCAATCTCCCATTCAGCATCGCTCGCCATATTACCTGGCATCCCGTTACTCCCATTCACCCTGCTCTCGCCCACTCTTTTGTTCTTTTCACTCTACGGTTCTGCTACTCATCCTCCCCTTACGTATTCTCCATTATTTCACTCGCCTTATTTTTCTCCCTATTTATTGGACGAAATTGAACCTCTTCACTATAATGACATCCTTTTTTGTATTCTTGTTACATGCCTACTTTTTATTCAGCTATGGAGTGACTTTTCAAACTAGATTTACATGTGTGTGTGTGTGTGTGTGTGTGTGTGTGTGTGAGCATAAATTCGGCAGTCTGTTCCCAGAGGCCCAGTATCCCTCTTTAAATAACACGCATCCTCATGTTACCACCTTGGCATTAATATCTACCATCCATGTTATCATTCAGGACTGGAATAAATCTTTTACCGGGTGTACTTATAATATCTCAATGGGCTTTGTATATCAGTAAAGTCTGTTATAACGAAAGTCAGATGATCAAACCGTTCTCTGCCCAAGCCTAGGATTGATCTCACGTCTTTTCGAACAGCAGATCACTTCCTTCACCACTCCACCAAGAATGAGGATAAAGAATAAGGTAAAATAAGACGTCAACATACTGAATCGATTACTTCACTCACCTAGCGCTTTTTTTCCTCCCCCCATTTACCTGCCGAAACTTAATCTGGGTTGATCCTTTTATACCGTCAAGCCAATCACTCACCCTCTCCCTCACCCTCCACACGGATGCCCAAACTGTACGCCTTATAAACACGACAGACCAAGTATTTTCTTCACAGGATAACCGTACTTTCTTTGCTTGACTAACTCAGCCTAAACTAACCCAAAAGTCCTGGTCCAACATAAATCTACAGCTTAGCATAACTTAACCTAATCTAACCTTACCCAGCCTAATCCTAACATTCTATTATAACTCATACAACCTAACCTAACCTAACCTAACCAAACCTAACAAAAACAAAACTAACCTAATCTAACACAAATTTCCAGAAGATGTGTCCAATGCAACTACACTTCTAAAATTTGCCCCCTGCCACTCACACTTCACTCATCCACCCGCTCAAGCACATAACACCTTACCCAAGATATCGTAACCTAATTCAACCTGATCTACACTTTGCACCTACCTCTTACTACCCACATTTCACTCTTCCACCCTCCCAAGCACACACCACCTCACCCACCCAGACCACTTACCTACCATCCACATTCCACCTACATTCCACTCACCCACCCAGATCCACTCACCTAACACCTACATTCCACCCACTCACCCTCTCAAGCACTCATCACCCCCTCATCCAGACCCACCCACATTCCGCCCACACTCCACGCACCCACGCACCTGGATCCACCCCTTCCACTCATCCACCCACTCAAGCACCCACCTCCCACCGACCCACCCACACCCACCCACCCGCCAGCTTAAGTGAATCACGTTTTTACAGCAACAATAGCGGCTCATTTTTCTTCATTATACTCACTTCCCGAAACAGGGCGAGTACGTGGCGTGAGGAAGAGCAGGCCAGGTGATTCATTTCAAGTCATTCACACTGACACTGATACGTTTAGAGAGGCTTTCTTTT
>JAGKTI010041536.1:0-10233 GCA_018397915.1 Birgus latro
ACAATGTCCCGCTTTTAGCTCCAATAAGTCTGGTCACCTTATCTAAAAATGTGAGGCAAAGGGACAGGCTGCAGACGACGCCGACACCCCTAGCCCCCGAAGGACCACCGGGGGTGTGCAGCCTACACACAGCGGCTCCGGGGAGGAACGGCCCACGTGTGTGACTCCCTGGTGCCCCTCTCGCTCCCAGCTGATGCTACACCTAGGTAGCAGTGAAAGGCACCTAGTCCCCGGGAAAAATTCCATTCGGCAGGTCAGGGGTGGAGTTGTCTTGGCAACTCCATGCAACGCCGCTGTACAGGCCATAGTCCACACCGGGAAACGGGCAGAACAGGCCATCGTCTGTTCCCCAGTTGCATACCCACTGCAGGGCCATGACATAGGCCATAAGCCATGTCGGGTTGAGGCAGAGCAGGCCATCGTCCGCTCCTCTCCTGCAGTCTCCCCCCAGAGTAGCGCCGCGGTACAGGCCACAAGCAGTGCCGGGTCCGAGGCAGGACAGGCCGTCGTCTGTCCCTCTGCTGCCGTCTCCTGTAGGACCGCGACACAGGCCACTAGTCGTGTCGGGCACGAGGCAGAGCAGGCCATCGTCCACTTTTCCCCTACAGGAGACTCCTTTCCCCCATCGCGGTGACAGGGTAGAGCGAACTTCAGCTCGTGTTTTCCCTGGGGTCCAAAAGGACAGAGGAACCGCCGTGTAGGCCTATAGTTGCACGGGGGAGGCAGAGCAGGCCATCGTCTGCTCCTCACCCTCTGCTCCTAGGATAGCTCCCGACTGGCAAGTCCCTTGCCTGGCCGACTCTGTTTCTTGTGGCCGGGCAGGACGTACTCCCTCTCCTCCAGGAGGCAAGTATGGGGGAGACTCCTTCTCGGTGCCGTGGCAAGGCCCTATCCAGGGCCTTGGCTCCCTCCAGCCCCTCCTACTCGGGCAGCAGCAGCCAAGGCAGAGGTCCCGCCAGCAGAGCCACCAGTGTTGAGTCCTGTCGATGACGTCCCCAGCCTGAGGTTGCCGTGAGGCGGTCCTGACGGCGACGCTGCATTTCCGCAGTTGCTGCAGTCCTGCTCCTCCAGCGGCCCCAGGTTCCAGTACCCCTGGTCCCTAGACTCCCTGGGATCTACCCAGGACTCTAGGGCGTGACCTGCCTAACAGTGGGGCCCAGTCCGGCACTCCCCGAAGCCGGCACCAGGCCTGCCTACTGCCCCTCATTGGCCCTAGCCTGTGGCCCCACATCCCTGCGCGGGGCTCCCTGAAGGGAGAGCCTCACCTCACTCCTCCAGCCTGAAGTATCGAGAGTTGGCTGACCAGTATAGTGAAAAGAGCCGTAATAGTGTGCGACTCCTGGACCAGTGTGAATCACCAGGTTGTAAATGTGACGCGAGTGTATCTCTCCCAGTGTATTGGCTCAATCGAAATTCCCAGAGAGCCTCAGTGTATAAGACTGGACGACCCTTGGTGATCTTCAGTGAAGGTGTATGATGTACGGAGCACAGCGTGCCTCCTTTGTCTATATTAAGTAATATTCCCTGCCCCAGTGTGATGAATAATTAAAGTGCTGTAGTGGAAACTAAATGATTACAAAGAAATAGTTCCATCCCTTGTATTCCACATATTTCTCTCGTCAGTGTATTGGTACACCACTGAATGAACTCACGCATATCTAATATACTTACGGGTGTCTCCCTAGTGTACAGAAATACGTCAATCTTCCCCCCCCCTCTCTCTGTGTGACAGTGTGCGTGCCTCTGATTGTGATATACCTACATGAGTGATACAGTATATACATATGTATGTGTATTACAGTATAACTAGTGTATCAGTGCCGTCCAGTGCTATACGACTTGGTAAATGTAATAATTGTATTTCCAGTATTAGATATGCCAGTGTAACAGAAGTCCCGTGAATACTGTGTTCATATTACCATACATTCCGACGGCCAGTAGAGAGACACTTTGTTCTTTAGCAAAACCTACCACTAGCCCGTCTCCGGCTAACCCAGGATCTATGTAATGGTGAATGTTGTATTTGTCTCTGGGAATATACTTTGAATATACTGTATATTTGTCAGTGGTTACTGCCTTGTTTTTGTGTCCTGTCCCCTCCCTAATATACCTACCCGGTCTTGAAAAAGATCCCGCTGTAAGTTTGCATATTCGAGGGAGCGAGAAGTCGACCCTCAGAGGCGTGGCAGGTAAAAACACCCACCTCTCGCATACGCATCTGAGGAACAAGCAGTTGGCCCTCAAATACGTAGCATAACACTGGTGGCTAGCGGTGGTTCTTGATCCGAGCGGTGGGAAAGAACAGGAAATCTTTTTTGAAAATGGCAGCCAAACCACACGTACCTTTACCAAAGTTCGACCCAGAACAGTGTGACATCACCACGTACCTAGAGATGGTTAAACCGCTACTTGACATTGGGTTTGATATTGACAGACAGAAAATAGCTGTCACTGTACCTCACCTGGGAAAGGCAGTATCAAACGTGGCACCAAAAATAGTCCCAGACCTCACATGGGCCAGATTTGTAAAAATAGTGACAGAGGCTATTACCCGTTCATTAGGAGCAGTTGTCGCCTTTTAACGACTGGACTCCTTGAAATACAACGGCAGCTTGGATAACACAATAATCCAAGCAAGGCAGCTCTTCACCGCCGCGTACCCAGACGCCGATGCAGAAACCCGGGACCAGCAACTGTTCAATACTCTCCTACAAATACTTCCAGGCACGGTGAAAGAACATTTTACCATCCATGACCCGTCACAAGACTTGGACCGTGACATTCAATTTATCCGGCGCCTCCTCACAGCATGCCCCACCATACAACACATCGGGGTCATGAGTAGATTTCCTACTAGACCATCCCCACCAATCCCCCAGCAACAACCAGCCCCAACACGAGTCGTCCCTGCACATGCTCCTACCCCTCCCAGAGCTCACCCTACTAAAAAACGGCTGCCTCTGAAGGAAAACACCAACCTCATCACCATCAACCTATGGGAGTTTTCAGCATGTAGCAGCCACTGCCCTTTACATGATATCCGTGAGGAACTAAAGGCAGCACATAGAAAGAAACCCAATCCGCAGGGACACCGTCATGTATTGGCCGTCGATGAAGACCCCCCAGACCCTGACCCTCCCCTCGTCGAAGAAAACGACCCCGACCCTGAATAGGGCAGTGAAATTTCTGACGAGGTGCTAAAGATGGCAATGGATTTTTAGGGCTGCCCCTGCACCTCCCCACAGTGGCGGGGACCACCTCACGAACCTATCGCCCCCTGGTCTACAATAAAATGAGACTCAACGGGGTCAAGGCAAGACTGCTGGTGGATACAGGAGCCGCCAGGTCTTGTCTCTATACCCACTTTTACTCCCGTACAAGTCGGCCTTTGGCCCCCTCCTCCCCACCTCAGCCTACCTCATAGACATGGGGGAAGGCCTCTTTCCTATCCGTGGGGAAACACAGACCCTAAAGACTGACACCCACCAACCAGCTTCAACCCAACACCGATTCATCATTTATAACTCCTCATGCCGTGCCTACGATGGGTACCTGGGCTTGGACCTCCTCCAGAAGATGCACACTCATATCGATTGCCACGGGAGGCGACTCCACTTCCGTCCACCTCCCTGCCAGCTCCTAGCCCTCTGCACATGCACAAAATCCCCTCCGTTGCCGAGGCCGACCTCGTCCTCCCCCACCACCACCACCAATGCCCCTCAGCCAACCAACCTTCCCCGCGACCGTCTCCTCAATGCTCACCATTCCCCCTCACCATAAGGCTTGGATCCCACTCAACAAACCCGCGTGGGCCTACACCCTTTTCTCCCTGAACATTCCCACCTGGCCCCTCTCCTCCTGTTTGATGTCACCGACCTTCCTCCCACCACCACGCCACTCACCCTGCCAAAAGGACTTGTTATTGGCGATTTAGAAGCTGAGCCTTGTGCCACCACCCACCTTCGATTCAGATCCCCCCCCTCCCCTCTCTCCCTGACCACCTGTCCCCACCCCAAGCCGAGACCCTTCACCACCTACTCCTAGAATATTAGGACCTCTTTGCAACGGGGCCTACGGACTTGGGGCACACTACATACCTAGCCCATGAAATTCACACCACTGGGCCCCCCCATTCAACAACCATCCCGCCAGAAGAATCCACACCAACGAGCAGAAAAAGACCAGCAAGTCCAAGAAATGTTGGATGCGGGCATCATCATGCCATCCACCAGCCCCTGGTCTTCTCCCGTTTTCCTTATCTGGAAAAAGGATGGCACCCTCAGGTTCTGCGTCGATTATCACCGCCTGAACGACGTAACCACCTCTCCCGAATCAACGACTCCCTAGACTTGCTCCACGGATCCACCTGGATCTCCACACTGGATCTCAAGTCGGGGTATTGGCAGGTCCCCATCCACCCCCAAGACCAGGGAAAGACGGCCTTCTCTACCAGCAACAGCAAACACTACCAGTTTAACGTCCTCCCCTTCAGTTTGTGCAACACCCCTGCCACTTTCTCCCACCTGATGGAGTCCATCCTTAGCGGTCTAACATGGGAGGTCTGCCTGGCGTACCTCGACGATGTCATCGTCTTTACTAAGACTTGGGGCGACCACCTCCACCGCCTCCGACAAGTATTTCAGTGCATACGCCAGGCGGGGATAAAACTCAAGCCCTCCAAATGTGTCTTAGCCGCCAGATCTGCCGCCTTCCTGGGGCACATTGTCCCCGGGGGAGGCAATTCTCTGGACCTGGATAAACTGCGAGCCATCACGGACCAGCCCCTTCCACAAGACGTACACCAAGTCTGCACCTTCTTGGGGCTCGCCTCTTACTACCGGCAATTCATAAAGGGGTTTGCTGACATCGCCAAACCCCTCCACGACCTCACGGATAAGGGTAAGCCTTATGTGTGGAGCAACGACTGGATAAACACATTCAACACCTTAAAGGCAAAACTTGTCTCGTGCCCCATCGTCGCTTTTCCCAACTACGACCTCCCCTTCAGACTATACACAGATGTCTCCCTACTGGCTATTGGCGCCATCCTAGCTCAAGTTCAGGAGGGACACGAACACACCATAGCCACAAACACATCATAGCCTGTGCCAGCCGCACTCTCAACCAAGCTGAGTGTAATTATGCCGCTACCAAACAGGAGTGCCTCGAGATCATCTGGACCCTTGACTACTTCTGGGCCTACCTGTCTGGCACCTGGGTCACGGTAATTATGGATCACCAGTCCCTGCAGTGGCTCCGACACTCTGCCACCCAGAATGCACAACTCATCCGCTGGCGTGAGGCACTGGAAGAATTCGATTACGGGATCACCTACCATCCCAGGAAACTGCACACTAACGCAGACGCCCTCTCCCGCCTGCCTGTGCAATCCATCTTACACCAGCCTGACTTACTCCAACACTGGCAAGCTAAGGACTGCCCGACCTGGATCCCCCAACACCTGTTCACCAAACTCCACCTCCAAGGGGGCCAGCTGTTCACACCATCGGGCTGCCTGGTCTTAGATCCAGATTCAGCCCTAGACGTCCTCACCCTTCTGCAATCGGATAATGGGATTCACCTGGGCATAAAAAACTAACCTGTTGATTGAAGTCCTGCATGCAATGGGGGGCAATCACAGGGTTGAAGAATAGGTAGTCTTCCTGCTGTAGAATCTTTATTTCCCTAGGAGATAGATATGGAAGTGAAGAGGTGAGGTGAGGTGCACACATGCCTCGAAGTGGAAGAAGCTCTCTCTCTGCTCGCGCAGGCGCATAGCATGACGGCGACTGCGCGGCACATTTGAATAGGCACATTGACATGGGTAAATGTTACATTGACATGGGTACATTTTATACATCCACATAACCCAGGTCTTTTCTGACCTTTACTGGACTCCCAAACCCATCACCCTCACCCAGCGTGTCACGCAATCTTGTTGGGCATGTTGCCTGGGGAAGGACATTACTCATTCTGCAGGTCCTGCCGGGAAAATCACCGCCCATAAATCATGGCAGCTGTTATCTGTCGCTGTTGTTGGTCCCCTACCACCCCAATCCGGCTACAAGTACATCATTACATTTGTCGACGTGTACTCGAAAGTTTTGGTCGCTTGCCCAGCCCAGGAGCACATCACCGTCGTCATAGCAGATGCCTTCATGCGTCATGTCTTCTCCTATTTCGGGTCCCTCAAGCCATCCACTCCAACAACGCCCCTGAATTTACCGGGAAATATGGGAGGAACTTTCCATACTGTTCGGCTTCGCCATCTCCTACTCCTCCCCATACTGCCCACAAGGCAACGGGGTGTGTGAGAGAAGCCAAAGAACCCTCCTCAACCAGATCAGGATGCGAATCCAGGCCACCCAAAATGAAGACTGGCCTGCCCACGTTAAAATTATCCAGTGGGGAATGAATGCCTGCCATTGTGACGACGGCATCACAATGAACGGATTTTTGGCGAGGCCCAACTCCTCCTGCCTCTACGGCAGCATCTCCAACCCCCTCCCCCTTCCCCAACCTCTGACCCCCTAAAGCACCTGAAATGGCGGCTATAACACCTCCACACCCAACAAGAAATCCAACCCGACTCCCCACCATCCAATCCCTACAAACCGAACAATAAAGTGTTCGTTGCACACCTCCCCACCCCCAGTAAAATTGCCCAATGCTTCACGGGACCTTACACTATTACCCGAGTCCCCAATCCATATCAAGTTGTCATAGACCACAACGGAACCTCCCGCACCTATGGGAGTCGCCATGTCCGTCCCTACAAGGAATCTGCCCTCTCCCACCCCCCACCCCGGCCAACCGCCTAAAACTCACCACACAGAACCGTTTCCCTACTATTCATCCCCATCTCCTTCCCCACCTGTTTTGGCCACTTCCTCTCCCCCCCCATCGCCACCCCCGCCCCCGTCTGCTCCACAGGCGCACCCTCAACACCACCACACCACCCTTCGCCTCCCGCACCAGCACCAACTTCCCCAGTGCCTACTACGTCGTCCTCACCACGTGTCTTCCCACCATCCCCCACCCCGGGACTTTCCACACTTTCCATGCTGCACCCCGCATCTGACAAAGCGTCTTCCTCACCAACCCACGCCACCACCCACACCTCACCACTACAGACTCTGCCCACCCCCGCTCCCGCGCCTCACTCTCCCTCTCCGCTCACCCTGCATTTAACTACCACAACCACCCATTCCAGGTGCATCTCACACCCACCATCTCAATACATTTCCACGCCCACACCAACCCCTTCACCCTCCATAAGCAATCCGCCCACACCACCATCTGAACTTCTCCTATAACCCTTTCCCTCCACCAAGCCAAGTGGAAATTTCCATCCCACTCCAATCCCAGGGGAACACCAACTCCACAACCACCCGGGCATATAAACCAGCCTCATCTACCCCTGGCCAGCATTCTCCCTGGAACCACCACAACCACCACCGTGTGTGTCCAGAGAGTGACTTGGGTCCCTTCCCAGGTATGACACCATCGTGTCCAGGGCACCCAACACCTACAACGACAACTTCAGCGAGAACACTGCCCTTCCATACTGAGAGTGGCTTACGCCCACCACCTGCCGCCCAATCTAACCACCCACCACCGGACAACCTTCCTACACCACCTCACCCCTCCACCAAACCGATAACACCAACATAAACCACCTCCAGCCACGGGGACGTGACTTCTTCCCAGGAGAGGGTGGTGATATACGTGAGGCAAAGGGACAGGCTGCAGACGACGACGACACCCCCAGCCCCCGAAGGACCACCGGGGGTGCACAGCCTACACACACTGGCTCCGGGGAGGAACGGCCCACCTGTGTGATTCCCGGCGCCCCTCTCGCTCCCAGCCGACGCTACGCCGAGGTAGCAGTGAAAGGCACCTAGTCCCCGGGAAAAATTCCAGTTGACAGGTCAGGGGTGGAGTTGTCTTGACAACTCCACGCAGTGCCGTGGTACAGGCCATAGTCTGTACTGGGAAAGGGGGCAGAACAGGCCATCGTCCGTTCCCCAGTTGCATACCCGCTGCAGGGCCGTGACATAGACCATAAGCCGTGTCGGGTTGAGGCAAAACAGGCCATCGTCTGCTCCTTTCTTGCAGTCTCCCCCCAGAGTAGCACCGCGGTACAGGCCACAAGCCGTGCTGGACCCGAGGCAGGACAGGCCATCATCCGTCCCTCAGCTACTTCTCCACACAGCACCACGGCACGGGCCACTAGCCGTGTCGGGTACGAGGCAAGACAGGCCATCGTCCGTCCCTCTGCTGCTGTCTCCTGTAGGACCGCGACACAGGCCACTAGTCATGTCGGGCACGAGGCAGAACAGGCCATCGTCCACTCCTCCCCTACAGGAGACTTCTTTCCTCCTCACAGAGACAGGGTAGAGCGAGCCTCAGCTCGTGTTTTCCCTGGAGTCCAACAGGACAAGGGAACCACCGTGCAGCCCTACGGTTCCACGGGAGAGGCAGAGCAAGCCATTGTCTGCTCCTCACCCTATGTTCATAGGATAGCTCCCGACGGGGAAGTCCCTTGCCTGGCCCACACTGTTTCCTGTGGCCGGGCGGGACGTACTCCCTCTCCTCCAGGAGGTGAGTACAGGGGAGACCCCTTCTCAGAGCCGTGGCAAGGCCCTATCCAGGGCCTTGGCTCCTTTCAGCCCCTCCTACCTGGGCAGCAGCAGCCGAGGCAGAGGTCCCGCCAGCAGAGCCACCTGTGTCGAGTCTTGTTGCTGACGCCCCCAGCCCGAAGTTACCGTGAGGCGGTCCTGACGACGATGCCACCCTCCTGCCGAAGTCCTGCTCCTCCGGCGGCCCCAGGTTCCAGTACCCCGGGCCCCCACACTCCCCGGGGCCTACCCAGGACTCCAGGGCATGACCTGCCTAATGGTGCAGCCCAGTCCGGCACTCCGGTGCTCTCTGAAGGGCAAGCCTCACCTCGCTCCTCCAGCCTGAGGTGTTGGGAGTCAGCCCACCAATATAGCAAAAAGGGCCATAATAGTGTACGACTCCTGGACAAGTGTTAATCACCAGCCCGTAAATGTGATGCAAATGTACCTCTCGCAGTGTATTGGCTCAGTCAAAATTCTCAGAGTATAAGACTGGACGAGCCTTAGTGATCCTCAGTGAAAGTGTATGATGTATGGAGCACAGCGCATCTCCTTTGCCTATATTAACCCACCCAGTCCCGACCGATTTTTTACCCAACAGACCCTCAGAACCCGACCGATTTTCTTTTTTTTTTTTTTTGCTGAAACCTCTGCTTTTGGAGAGAAACATCGAAAATTCATAGAGAAATCGCTCTCCTGAGTTTATAAATGTTGCTACAGGTGACGAGTCAGCCTTACCTTTCGTTCTTTCTCAGGGTAAGTGGCTTCAAAGAAAACTAACTATGGGAGGGTAAACTAATTCAAGTCACTGTAAATTACGTATTTATTTATTTATTTGGTATGAACGTATGTGTAGTACAAGACTATATTGGTTTTCACACAATTATATAGGCAACAGAAGCATTGTTCAGTCACCAAACACATCCACATATGGCACCTTCCTTTACGACATTACCACCTCATCACTTATGTTTGTTTCTTGCTCTAGCTTCTTTATTTCTTTGTCCTCCACCTCAGGAATCACTTTCACCGTGAATTTCGTCATTCGAGAGACCGTGGGGCAACATGTCTTTACTGGCCAGGTTACTGCTAACAGGTGAATTGCTGAGTGTGGGGGGAGGGAGGTCAGGTGGGGCCAGGCAGTATCCCTGCTTGACAGCAAGTAGAGGAAGGTCTCCCACATATGCCTACCAAAAATCACCCGCGAATCGAAAAATGTGCACACAACGAGCCTTGCAACTAAGTGACGTACAATGCACGTTGGTGGGTCTGAGCATGACAAAAAGTAATGACGTGCATCGTACGTCCTTGAGACTCGGCGGGTTAAGTAATGTTCCCTCCCCCAGTGTGATGAATAATTAAAGTACTCTAGTCGAAACTAAGCGATTACAAAGAAATAGTACCATCCATGTATACCATACATTTTCCTCCTTAGTGTATTGGCACACCATTGAAAAAACTCATGCATATCTAATTTACTTACGAGTGTCTCCCTAGTGTACATAATTGCTTCAGTCTCACCCCCCTGTCTCTGTGTGACAGTGTGCACGCCTCTGATCATGATATACCTACGCGAGTGATATATATATATATATATATCGTTTTCGTTTTT
>JAGKTI010041539.1:0-10232 GCA_018397915.1 Birgus latro
TCTTTTTTAGGAGACTGCATATTTCATATCTTCAACAACTGCCAATCGATATTCCTGTTATATCAACAATCAGATGACGACAAATAATCGTTCTTGGGACTGCACAAATCATTTCGGATATCGTGCCGCTCCTGAGCGAATCATTTTTGATCGATTTACCCATGTTTACTTCATTTTTAGTCATTACACATATTCGGATTTTAAAACTACTTGTCTTGAAATGTATTCATGGGGGAATTCTGTTGTGTTATTAATAGTTTTACGTACGTAATTTAACATCCAAATCGCGTTATGTATCATACAAGGAGTCACTGACACATACACAGCACTATCTTCTGTTTGTGCCATGTGTCTCCCTGCCTTTTTTGACGTGGCAACATTAAAGTCTGAGGGGATGAAACCTTTACATCCAATGCCTTTTTCAACGTTATGTTTCCATCTGCATAGTTTTCCTCCGCGTGGTCTGTTCTGGACGTGACCCTCCTGCCTCCAGCGCCTGATCCACCTGCAGACGGTGGCAGCGCTGGTGCCTGTCTCCCTGGCTATGGCGCGAGCTGACATGCCGCCCACCCACAGCCACACGAAGTTCACACGCTCACTCAAGTTGGTAGACCGAGGGAACTGCATTCTGGTTCTGTGGATTATTCCACTATCAGTAAAGCCCTCACAGATCTCGACCTCGATAGACATCCAGTATAAAACATAGGCAATGCTTCGCTGTTGCAACCCTCCACTGACCAAGCACATACCCCCACCTCCCTGCACACGTAACCAAGCAGATAATGGCCCTTACCCTGTATAACACAGCCCCGCTGTGGGGGATCACCTTGACGTGGTGGAGGGGCTTGAAGCGTGGTTGGCAGTGCCACCTACTTTGGAGGCCTCCATACCTTTCTCAGGTTTGGCATTTGTCAGCCTCGTGGACCAAGCACTCCCTACATCACTGGTGGAGGAGGCTTGCTGGTGACGTTAGTCCCTTCCCCTTTGTCATCTAGTGCAGGACTGTCCCCCCCCACGTGTTTGCCGTGCGTGGCGTCCTGTAATACTGGGAGACGGGAGTCCTGGGGGTTGAGTGATGTTGCACAATGCGCCCGGCACCTGACAATACACATCTTTGGTCCCTTATTCCGGCTAGACGGGCGGCCTGCTTAGGCCCGACCAGGTCAATCGGCTGGTCGTGCATTGGTTAGGACCAAGTGGGCACTGAGGGGCCTGGTTTCTCCTATCGTCCAGGAGTCACCCTTGTCTGGGTCCCCCGGTGGTTACCTGCGTATACTGTCCTGCTACCTCTGGGGTCGCCAGTGTTGTTCCTGGCATATGACGTCTCTTTGTTGGGCTCCATGGCGGGTGGAGAGGTGGGGGAATGAAGATTATTTGTTGATATATGGAGCGGAATATTATTAAATCTATTGACAACACTGCATCTGGTCCTGACCATTCTTCGGACTCTTTTTCAATGTTTGTCACTCTGGAGCCTTTCCAGGGGAGTATCCTCCTCTGCCCTAGTGTTCTGTTGGATCTGGGAGGCGTTCCCATCGTTTTGGTGTAACTCTGGGGTTGGCCCCAGACGAAACGGTGCCGGCATCATATGCCAAGTATCTGGTACTGAAATCCACTGTGGGTGGGTCAGTGTTGCATATTGACATTATTTATTTGCACCGTGCCATTGTTTCGGCCTGGGGTCGGGAACCTAAAATCTGTTCCCAGGGAGATGGAAGCTTCCTTGTTGAGGTGTCCTTCCCAGAACACTGCTCACATTTACTGAATATGACCTCTGTCTCTGGGGCAGCTGTTGCCTGTGTTCCTCACAATACGTTTAATCAATATAAGGGTGTCATCTTTTCCCAAGACCTCCTTCGATACTCAGAGGCACGGTTTGTTGGAGGAACTGCAGTCTTTCTGTGTAGTAACTGTTGAGCACCTGCACAAGAAAATAGAGAGTATCTTTACCCCAACATCCACCTTGATCCTGACATTTGACAGGCTAACGTTGCCTACATCTGTTAAACTAGCTTTGCTGTCACTTCCTTTTAAGCCATACGTTTTAGGCAATGTTTCCACTTTCATGGGTAAAGCCACGTTAGCAGATTTTGCTGTCGTGCACAGACTGCCCTTCCTTGTGTCTGCGTCTCCTGTGGTGGACCAAGCCATACCAGCGACTGTACAGGACCCCTTAAATGCTATCACTGTGGAGGTCCTCATGCTGTGTCTTCTAAAAACTGTCAAAGATATTGCCTTGAAAAGAAGATTTTGTCCATTCGTATGTGAGAGAGGGTTTCGTTACCTGAAGCAAAAAGGAGAGCCCAGACTCTCTTCTTTCAGCCTAGGGTTACTTATGCTTCTGTCCTTTCTGGTACGCCAGTGCGTCGCCATGTATCTCAGAGGCAGCCTTGACCCATTACACTACCCACTACTTCAACTCGCGATTTGCAGGATGGTGTCCCCATGGTTAGTTATGATGTATGCCCGACCACTACTCCGACTGTTTCCTCCCTAATTTTGGTGGCTGATGGCTTGCACACTTCTATGGTGGTGGCAGATGTCCACCTTGACCAGACTCCTGCTCCCGTCTTACCTAGTATGCCCAAGGTGCCATTGTACCTGGCAAACGTCACCGTTGTTCGTTAGAGTCCCCTGAGCATGAAGACCGGCCACCTAAGATGTCTTTTGTCGAAACTTGTGTCGACACCTCTCTTGTTTCCTCTGCTCAACAGGCTGAGGGATCTAGCCAGGTGACAGATGAAGCTGATGGTTCACATCTGGTCCGTTCCCCACCTGGGGGTGTTGTTGGACAGCTCGTTGGTGCTTCAGATCTGAAGCATAGGATGGCCTCCTCAAATGATTTGAGTCGTGTGGACTCTACTTCCACATCTGGGGCTTCTGGTTGGGGCACTGGCCGTCCTACATCTCCAAAGGCGGCCCCCAAGCTGCCTTCCAAACAAACTCCAAGAAGGAGTGTTGTAAAACTTACTTCCTCGTCCTCACGTTTGACTTTGGATGTTTGACAGAGGGTGCGGGTTTCTGGTACTGGGCAGACTCCTCCGAAGGGCTTTCGTAACGATCAGTCCAAACCCTTTGCTTGTCAGGTGTACAGTCTCGGAGTCCCCAGGGAGGGGGACCATAAATGCCCCCACCATCCGCCCCTCTCCCGGTGACGACTCAAAGAGCTGCTTGGAACCACTGTCTGACTCACTCCTTCTTCATTTCTGTAACATTCGCGGCCTTTCCTCTAACTTTCGCTCTGTTGAACACCACCTCTTCTCCTCTAAACCTCACCTTCTCTTTCTTGCTGAGACTCAGCTGTCTGAGGCAACTGACAGCAAACCCTTTTCTGTATCCTCCTACTTTCTCTATTCTCATTTCAAAGCCAAAGGTGGCTGTTGCGTATACGTACGCAACGATCTATCTTGCTCTCGTGTTCCTGAACTTGATTCTTCTGAATTTTCTACTCTCTGGCTTCGGTTTTCCTGTCATTCTCTGGCTAAATATATCTGTGCTGTTTACTTATCTCCTAATTCTACTGACTATCAAAAATTCTTTGACTATCTTACTTCTACGATGGAACACATTCTATCCATTTCTCCTTTCTCTGAAATCTCCATTCTAGGAGATTTCAATGTTCACCACCACCTTTGGCTCTCCTCTCCTTTAACTGATCCACCTGGTGAACAAGCCTACATCTTTTCTATCCTTAATGACCTAGAGCAGCTTGTACAGCACCCTGCCCGTATCCCTGACCGCCTTGGAGAGAGTTCCAACATACTTGACCTTTTCCTTACAACTAATCCTTCTGCTTACACTGTTAATCTTTTCTCTCCATTGGGCTCCTCCGATCATAACCTTATTACCTTAACCTGTCCTATCGCTCCAGTACGGCCTGTGGACCCTCCAAAGAAACGCCGCCTGTGGCACTTTGGAGCTGCAGATTGGGAGGCCCTCAGGCAGTACTTCTTTGATTTTCCTTGGAATGATTATTGCTTCCATGCCCGGGAGCCATCTGAGTGTGCCTTGAGCATTACGGAGGTTATTCTCTCTGGCATGAAAGCATACATTCCTTTCTCATATCCTCTGACTAATGCAAGAAAGCCTTGGTTTAGTCACGCTTGTTCTAATGCTGTCCCAACAAGGAGAGGGCCAATAAGAGGTACCGGAGATAACCCATCCCTGAATCAAATCTTTTATATATTTCTGCCCGGAATTGTGCTAAGTCTGTTCTTCGCTCTGCTAAGAATAATTTCATCCGTGCTAAATGTTCTCAACTCTCCAACTCGAATTCTCCTCGCTCCTTCTGGCACCTTGTCAAAAACCTTTCTAACAACTTTACCTCATCATCCTTCCCTCTTCTTTTCTACTCTGATTGCTCTGTAGCTATTTCTTCTACTGATAAAGCAGATCTCTTCGCTCAAAAATTCTCCTCCAATTCCACCTTAGACGATTCCGGTGCTGTTCCTCCATCACTTCCCCCCTCTGACTTCCTCTTGACTGACATTAAAATTTCTTCAGCTGATATATTTTCTGTCATCACTGGCCTCAATACTAACAATGCATATGGTCCTGATGGAGACCCTCCTGTTGTCCTCAAAAACTGTGTTTCTGTGCTTACACCCTGCCTAGGTAAACTCTTTCGCCTTTGTCTAACAACTTGTACCGTTCCTTCTTGTTGGAAGTTTGCTCTCATTCAGCCAGTCCCATAGAAGGGTGACCATTCCCAACCCTCTAACTATCGTCCAATTGCTTTAACATCCTGTGTCTCAAAAGTTTTCGAGTCAATTCTTAACAGAAAAATGTTAAAGCATCTTTCCTGTCACAACCTTCTTTCTGATCGTCAGTATGGGTTCCGTCAGGGACGCTCCACTGGCGATCTTGTCACCTACCTTTAAGACTCCTGGTCATCCTCCATTCGGGACTTTGGCAAAAGCTTTGCCATTGCACTTGACATCTCAAAGGCTTTTGATCGAGTGTGGAATAAATCTTTAATTTCCAAACTGCCCTCCCACGGTTTCTATCCTTCTATCTGTGCCTTCATCTCTAGCTTTCTTTCTGGTCGTTCTATAGCCGCTGTTGTAGATGGCCATCGTTCTTCTCCTAGACCTATGAACAGTGGTGTTCCTCAGGGCTCTGTCCTATCACCAACTCTCTTCCTTTTATTCATCAATGACCTTCTAAGCTGTACATATAACCCTATCCACTCATATGGTGATGATTCCACCCTTCACCTTTCCATTCGGTTTCCGCAACATCCATCTCAGCAGATACGTCAACAAAAAAGGGATGAGGCTATGGCACACCTAATGTCTGACTTGGCTCGTATCTCTGATTGGGGTAAAAATAATCTTGTTATTTTTAATGCATCAAAAACTCAGCTCTTACACTTATCAACGCGACAAAATCTTCCTCAGGATTACCCACTAATATTTAATAATGAACAGTCATGTCCTGCATCATCCTTGACCATGCTTGGGGTTTCATTCTCTCGGGATTTGTCTTGGAAAGAACATATTACATCTCTTGTTAAATCTGCTTCCAAGAGATTAGGTGTGCTAAGCCAACTCCGAACTTTCTTTATCCCTGCACAGTTGTTGACCTTGTACACGGGTTTTATTCGTCCGTGTATGGAGTACAACTCTCATGTGTGGGGAGGCTCCCCACATGCAGCTCTTCTCAATAGGGTGGAGTCAAAGGCTTTTCGTCTCATTAACTCTCCTCCTCTTACTTATTCCCTTCAACCTCTGTCTCTTCGCCTCACTGTTGCATCTTTATCTCTCTTCTATCGCTACTTCAATGGTCACTGTTCCTCTGAACTGTTTGCTTGCATCCCTCCACCTCTACGACGGGCACGTAGTACCCGTCTAGCAACAAACTCTCATCCCTTTTCTGTCCAACTCTCTAATGCAAGAGTTAACCGTTACTCCCAGTCCTTCGTTTATGCAACTGGTCAACTCTGGAACTGTCTTCCTCTGTCTGTATTTCCTACTTCCTATGATCTCCAGTCTTTCAAATACAGTGTGTCCAGGCATCTCGAATTGAACGGATCTTGAATTTGGCTCTCTTTTGTATTGTTTTTGTTTATTCTTGGAAGGAACAGTATGCAGGCCTGTGGCCTTTGGTTCCTTCTTCCTTGCATAAAAAAAAAAGTCTCGCACTTAATGATCGTCCCTCTACTATGGGTTCTATCACCCAGTGGAAATGTCGTGGTTTACGTGCAAACTACTAGGATCTGCGCCATCTTGTTTTTCAATTTACTCCTCCGTGCATGTGCATCCAGGAGACCATGGTAGGTGATGCTCTTCCTTCCTTTCCTTCTGGCTACCATACCTTTTATTATGATCCTGTGCCTGGCCAGGGTCGTCATGCAGGTGCTGCTATCTTCCTTCACAAGGATATTCCATACTGTGATCTGGACATCTCCATTCCCGTGTAGGCTGCTGCTGTCCGGATGTTTTTACATCGGTAGTACACAGTTTCCAGTCTTTATCTTCCTCCTAGTGCTACTGTTGAAATGGCGGAACTGGAATGCCTTATCCGTGGCCTTCCTTGTCCCTTTCTGTTACTAGTAGATGTGAATGGTCTCCATCCACTATGGGGAAACAGTGAGGCCAACTCTCGGGATGTCATGCTGGCCTCGTTAGTGGAAGATAAGGAGTTGGGCATTTTCATCTCCAATAAAATGACTTATTTCCATAGCCAGACTGGAGCTTTTACTGCAATTGATTTGTCCTTATGCTCAGCTGATACTGTTTTAGATTTTAGCTGGGATATGTTGGCAGACCTTTATGGCAGTGACCATTTTCCGTTACTCTTAATTGCTAGTGTAGATGGACCTCATCCACTTCTTCCTTGCTGTTCTTCTGAATAAGGCTGACTGGCCACATTTCAGTGAATTAGGTTCCACTTCCCCTTCTGTCAATGAGTCTGGCAGTCTTACTGAGGCAGTCTCATTCTTCACTGATGTGTTGCACTCAGAAGCCCTTTTATCTTTTACAAGAAAGAGGGGTTAGTTTCCTAAACATCCTGTTCCTTGGTGGAACTCTGAGTGCAGTTCCGCAGTGAAAGCAAAACGAGTCGCCTTCTCTCGACTTCACTGTCACTGTCGGGATCCTCAGTATTTGCTAGCGTATTAGAGGGCACGAGCTCATATAAGACGGGTTTTAAAGGAGGCCAGGCATTCATCCTGGAAGAGATGTGTTTCCTCCATCAGTTCAAGGACTTCCATCATTCAGATGTGGAACTGGGTAATGAAAATTTCAGGAATATTTACTGTTCTCTCCCCTCCTGTTTTATCTGCAGCAGGTGGAACTGTGGCTGATCTTTTCGCTGTTGCAGAGTTCCTTGTCAATCATCTTGCCAGTGTGTCACAGAAGGATGCAGATACTCGTATGCCTTCAGCTTCCACCGTCGGCACCCAAAGTCTCGTGGTCTCAGTTTTGCCTCTACTGGGGGAGAGTCTTACAATATTCCATTCTCTATTTCTGAACTCCAGGCGGCTCTGTTGCAGTGCCATGATTCCTCTCCTGGTTGTGATTATATTTCTTATGCCTATTTACCTATCCTGTCTGATGAGTCCCTTTTGTTTTTGCTTTCGTTATTTAACAAGATGTTGTGTTCTGGGGAGTTTGTGGGTTATTGGGGTGTTGCTGTGGTTATTACCATTCCCAAACCAGGTAAAGACCACTTACAGGCGACGAATTATCTGCCTTTTTCTCTGACTTCTTGTATATGTAATGTTCTGGAAAAGATGGTCAATGTTAAGCTTGTGTGGTTTTTGGAGAGAAGTGACTTCTTAATCCTTGCCCAGTAAGGTTTTTGAAAACTGCAGTCTACCTCTGATGCTCTACTGTCCTTGGAACTTTCTGTGTGTGAGGCTTTCTCCACTAACCAACACCAGGTCACGGTCTTCTTCGATCTGGAGAAGGCATATGACACTGTCTGGTATCATGACATTTTACTTTCTGTTCATAAATTTGGTCTTCGTCGGCACTTGCTTATTTTTATTCAGCAGTTATTATCTAATCGTTCTTTAAGGGTGCGAGTGGGAGGAATGCTTTCTAATGCCCGTGCATTAGAAGATGGAATACCACAACGAAATATCATTAGTGTTACTCTCTTTGCTGTGGCCATCAACAGCGTGTTCAGTATAGTTCCTGATGGTGTACGAGGCTCATTATACGTCAATGACCTGTTAATTTCCTTCACCGCATGTAGAATGTCTCTGATAGGGAGGAAATTGCAGCTTGCTCTTTATAGAATTTCTAACAGGGCAGAGCATTCCAGTGTCCGTTTTTCTTTTACAAAGACAATGGCTATGCATTTCAGTCATCTTCGGGGGGGTTCACCCAGGCGCTGACTTGTATCTCTATTGTCAGAGAATATCCTGTGTGGAAGAGACACGGTTTCTGGGTCTTCTTTTTGATAGACAACTAACCTGGGTTCCTCATAATCATTCTGTTAAGGGGCTTGTCTTAAAGTTTTGAGTCTTTTGAGGGTTTTGGCTCATTCCTCATGGGGTGCTGACCGTCAGACCCTCCTCCTTTTGTATAGGTCTCTTATTCTTCCTAAACTTGAATTTGGGTATGAGATCTACTAATCTGTAACAGATGCCCGTCTCCGGTTGTTCAGTTCCGTGCATCATGCTGGTGTACGTCTGGCAACAGAGACATTCAGATCATCCTCGATTTCAAGTTTGTTGGTGGATGCTGGTGTACTCCCCTTGGATTTGCGATGCCAGTCATTGATGATGAGGTGTTGATATCGTCTTCACCGCATTCCAGACTCAATTTCTTGTTCCGTCATCTCTCAAGATTCTTGATCTTCTGCTTATGACACCCGTCCTAGTTTCCCAAAGCCATTTGGTTTCAGGGACAGGTCTGTTATGTTAGCCCTCTTTGTTTCGAGACTGGCAGTTTGTCCTCATCGAATCCCAAGGGAGGGCATTTGGCTATGCCCCTGTATGACATTTTGTAGGTCCTTTGTCGGTAAAAATGGCTCACTTCCCTCTAAGGTGTCCCTCTCTCTCTTTTTAGAACGTGCCTCCACCCATGAGAGTTCTGTCCCCGTCTATACTGACGGGTCTAAGACTGATAGGATTTGGTGTTGTCTTTCCTTCCTTTAGTAGAGGCAGTAGACTTCCTGGTATTTCTTCATTGTAAACAGCGGGACTGACTGCGATTTTATTTGCTCTCAACATCATTTTGACTCTCCCCCGATCTGTTTTTGTGGTTTTTAATGACTCCTGTAGTGCTCTATCCTCACTGGAGTCTTTTAATACATCCCATCCATTGGTTTTATCAATTTTAGGGTGGCTTCTTCTTCTTGGTCACTGGGGCCGTCATGTGGACTTCTGTTGGGTTCCCCACACATGTTGGTGTGTTGGGCAACAAGAAGGCACATACATTAGCTAAAGCTGCGTCTTCTCAGCAGCCCCCCCCCCTACCGATTACTGACTACCCGCTTCCTGCTTACTTGCGATATGCAAATCGTATGTGTTCGCCGAGACGCTGGGATGGTGTTGCTCATAATAAACAAAAAGAAATCTTTCAGAGAGTTCTTGTCCTAAGGGTTTTCCCCTCCATACCTCTGCCAATGGAGGTGGCTCTTGCTAGGCTTCGCACTGGGCTTACACATGGGTTCCTCATGAGTGGTGAGACTCAGTTGTACTGTGATGATTGCCTTGTTTCCCTTACTGTCCGTCACTTGCTGGTCGAGTGTTCGAATCTGGGAGACCTACGTCAGAGATTCCTCCATAGGCACTGGGGGGCAGATGGTGCCTACTGTCTGCCCTCGATGCTTGCTGGAGATTCCAGTGATTTTACTGACGTTTTTATTTTCTTCTGGATGCGGGCCTCCTTCCACTTTTATAAGTAATTGTAATTTTATAAACAGGTGGAAGGTTATTGTTGTGAGCAACGGGTGGAAGGAGAATGTAAGAAAGTATGGATCAGTTGGGTCAAGGATTGTGTGGGTAAGATTGAAAGTTGGACTACAAATGTGGACAATTGCGTGTGTGTATGCGCCAACGCAAGATCGTGTAAGTAGAGTGAGAGAAGAGTTTTGGAGAAATGTGGAAGCCTGCTTGGAAAAGTTTGAAAGGAATGAGAGAGTGTTTCTGATTGGAGATATGAACGGAAAAGTAGGGAATGAGAAGGTGGATGGAGTGGTTGGTGAGTGGGGTGTGCCTGCAGAGATGGATGAGAATGGCAGTGCTCTAGTGGACATTTGTGCTGGGAGGGGGTTGG
>JAGKTI010041541.1:0-10232 GCA_018397915.1 Birgus latro
AGTTTTGAAAGAAGATAAAGAGACCTCTCACTTCACATCATTAATACGTAGGCCATACTTTTTTATCCATAGACCCTAAGATGATCCTCCTTCTTCAGTCCTCTACGATTTCATCATCTTTATTTGTTTATTTTTTACTCCATTCCATTAACGACAATCTCATTCATTCACCATCATTACTGTTCTCAATTTTTTCACCTTTCTCCTCAATCAAAAAAAAAATGAAAAATCTTTTTATCAACTAATGGCTGGCTTTGTTTCTCGAGCTGTCCCTTTAGCTTTTTATTTCCTCAGCTTTCATTTTTCATTTCCTATTGATCTTTGAAATTCGGCCCTTTCCACTGTGTTGCACCTGACAGAAATACAATCGTTTTCTGACCTATATTCTACGTACCTATGTTTCAGTGCCATTTAAGGCGACGGTAGCCTATACGGAAGTGCAACGTGAGCTCTGAAGGAAAATGATACTCGCAGGTCGAAATGAGATGAAGATCGTAAGGTAGATGTGCAATGCTCTCTTGACTGACAGAATAAGCAGACTGTTCAGAGACTGTCTATAGAGTGAATGTACTGGTGATGTTATGCATACTAGTCAGCCGAAGTGAATTGGCAACGTGAAGGAAATGGGTGGCGAGAACTGGGTCAACAAATCCAAGAGCATAAATCCAAAAGGTGAGGAATTTAAGACAAGGAAATAGTGTGATGGCTTTTGGATAGAAATGACAAATCTGAGATTCTGCAAAACATCGTACAGCATGGTCCGCAAACGAATAAAACTGACACATGTTAAGTACAGAACCTACAAATTTGCAGCTCTTGCCTGCCAGCACACCTCTAGCATTATATAGTATTTTAATGATATTAGAAGCGGGAGCATTTCTACGAACGGCTGTGTCCGCCTTGTCTCTGTTTTCGGACGTGAGGTTATTTACTCCTATAGGCCTTAGCGATATTAGCGAAGTTACACCACGCCATACCAGACCACACCAGACACCACACCATACCACCCTCACACACCACACCATACCACCCTCTCATACCGCACAACACATCGCACCACACACAACACCATATCATCGTCTCAGAACACACCATACAACACTCACCCCCACACACCATACAACCACCACACCACACAACACACCATACCACACTCTACACCACACACAACTTACCACCCTCTCATACCGCACAACACATCGCACCACACACCACACCATACGATCGTCTCACAACATACAATACCACCCTCTTACACCTCACAACAACCGTACCACTTTGTTACATCACACAACACACCATACAACCCTTTCACCCCATACAGCACACCATACCACCCTCTCACAAAACACCATATCAACTTCTCACACCACACAACACACCATACAAACCTCTCACACCACATAACACACCATACCACTCTCACCACACAACACACCATACCACCCTCGTACACCACACAACACCATGTACCATTCCCCTTATATGTGTATGTATTATGCCTCCCTCACTGTATACCCTCCCACTGTATGCCCCCCCCCACTGTATCCAGAATCGCAGCGTAAGCAGCGCATCCCAGGCTAGCCTAGTCAATCAACTCCATATGTCTCGACTCTAGTCCAGTCGAGGGCTGATATCAGAGAGGTAACACCTATATTTCTGTGCTCAACAAGTAAAGGCCGTAAATAGCTACTCCAGGACTTTCCTTCAACCATCAAGAGAGGGGTGTTACATTTTTGGTAGCAGCGGTGATCGACCCTCATTTCCAAATGCCTCCTACAGTGTTTTAGTGCCACCAACAACTACTAGATGCACCGCCTCTAACGGCCTCGCCCTCTCTCGTGGCGTAATACCGGCTCTGCCTACAGGTGTCCAATTCCCCTCACCAGTGCCGTTCTCTACATCGACCACAACCCCACACAGGCCGCGACAATCGACGCCGCAGCCCTCAGCACCTGTCTTCCCTGTTCCGACACCTGTTCAGGCACCTGTTCCAACACCTGTTCATCTGCCAGTGCCCCTCTCCAGCGTCTGCTGTTCACTCTCTGCATCTGCCACGTCATTGCCCTCTGCCACATCTGCCACCCACCAGCTTTGCATCTGCCTGTGGCGACATTTGTCCACCCTTCAGTGCCTCCACATCTGGTCCGGATTAAACAACCATCGTCGCGCCACTCCACCCTCCTATTCACGTATCGGCTCAAGCCCAGCGAGGAACTCCACCTCTTCCAAGACTCATCCTACATACCTCCTACAAGCCTGCCTCTGGCTCCGCCCACCACGTGCCCTCCACGTTCGCCCACCAGCTGATCAACGCCCTCACCTCTACCCTCCACTTCGTTCTCCATTCAGCTGTGTAACTATATAGTGTATCTTCATCCACCCATCTGACTTTCTATAGAGATTATCCTCCGATTTTCTCTACAGATTGTGTGTTGTCATAAATTATCTCCACCCCTCACTTCATCCTCACCTTCACCGCCAGTTTTATTCCTCATCTCCCATCTCACCTACTATTTATTGCAACTACCATTCCATCATCTTCATGCATTTCCATTTCCATTCTCATGGTACATATTCTCATCTTCATCCTGTAAATATATATATCACTGCTCATCTCTCATCTTATATTACTTCGCCAGACTACATGTCATGCTTTGCATATATGGAACTTACTCCCTCCACTCTCAGTCAAGAAACAACCAATGATCACAATCCACCAGCCGAGGAAGATTCAGTGACTCATTTAGGTAGTGGACGCGTGTACGCCCGCCCTGCCTCACAACCCACCACTTCATTACTCGCCTCTCCCCACACTTCCCATCCAGATACCTCATACTCTACCCCTGTTCCTACACTGCCTGATTCTCTACTTCCTCCTACCACTCTCGTTAACTCTCCTGCCCCACTTCACCTCTCGTCTCCCTTACACTTAACTACCCCTACCTTCTCTCTCTCTCATACTCCCATCACTTCCCCACTTCCAACTATGACCCAAACGACCCCTACTCCCAAGTCTATCTATCTCGACGATGCCAATCGTCCCACATTTACCGGCGAGGACTCCACTTGGTCTGTTTATGATTTTCTCAGAGAGGTCGAAACCGACATCCACAATCGGCGGATTACGGATGAAAACCTCAAAGTCTCTTATCTCATGGGTCGCTTACACCATGGCAAATCGGATATTGGATCCGCAATCCGTGCTGGACATTTTGATGCCATAACAACCTTTGCTGCTTTCTGTAAGGAACTCATAACGTTTTGTTGCCAACATTCAAATGCCGCATCTCTCATTGGGTTCACTAATCTCCTCACCCAGATGGATGAGGATTTGCACGTCCCCCCCCAACATGCCAAACTACGTGAAGCAGCCTCTGCCATGAAAGCCATTAGTAGCGAGATTCGCCAATTACTTATAGGCACGAAATGGGTAAAGAACGTAAATGGAGTTCCTATGGTTTCACTCAACAACATTGCAGATTTATTTGGTTACCTGAGATTCCTCCATTGGTTCATTCCTAAACAGAGAGAAACAGCCCTGGCGATCGGTTTCAATCCAGGAGATAAAATTGTTCAGATTACTAAACCCATCCATGAAAGAACAGGTTCAAACCATACGCGTCAGGCCACAGACCGACCCTTGCTCTCTCAGGTCTGTCACACTACCACTTCCCCAGACCAGTGCCGTTCTCGTTCAGCCACACGAGGCAGACCTACCACACCTTGTCCTCCGACTGCCAGTTGTGCTCAGTCTAGCGTCCGACAGAACAGACAGTCCTCGATCTTTTGCTGGCACTGTGGTAAACCTGGACATCGAGCAAACAGTTGCGACCTTTAAACACACACGGCCCTATTCCCAAACTAGAAGGTGTACGCCTTCCCGTTCGCGTCGCCCTACATGCAAATATCACAAGACTAGTACGATCCACACTACAGACGAGTGTCGTTACCTAAATCGCCACCAGTCGGAGGAAGCGCCGCACCCCTATCGGACCAATATGACGTACCAACAGAACACCAACTCCCCATCCGCCATGTAGGACCTATCACTTCCTCAGGTCTAGTCACTCAAGGACGGAGTAATGACATACCAACGTCGTTCTTCATGGACACCGGATCTATAGTAAACTTGATTTCTGATACCTCCTTAGACATCATTCAATGCCACAGCAATTGCGTCAGTTTCCTTAAACCCCCAGACATTCGCTTAAGCGGTGTAGAAGGCTCAGAGTTTAAGGTCAATGGAAGAGTCACCTTAGAAGTACAACTAGACAGCGCCTTGCTCCCTTTCCCAATAGAATTTCATGTAACTAACGCCTTGAAATATCCAGCAGATGCCCTTATTGGCTTACCCACCATGGCACAACACTCCATTGCATTATTGCCTGCCTGTAGTAGTACAGACATTTCTGGGTTCCCAGTCTACAGTATGGAATGACCCCATCCTGTACTGCCAGTAACTTCAGTCGTTCAGTCCCCCCTGCCTCTCTCACTCCCTAAGAGTTCAGAACAAGCTGAGCCGTCATCATCATCATCATCACCCGAGAATACAGAGATCATTCCCTCGCTAACTGAGAGCAAGGAATCACCAGACGATACATCCTCTCAGCATTCAGAAAGGCTCTTCCAGCCTCCTCTAATGACAGAACTACAGCTGACTCAGACATGTCTCAGTTACCTACTGATGTTCTCCAACACGCAGAGATGAGGCGTGCAGTAACGAATACGTGCACAATTTTGTTACCGCATGAGTTCACCAAAGTCTCTGTTCGTGTTGTAGGTGCGAAAGAAGGAGTGGATGTACTAACACTACCTGAGACGTGTTGTGTGAATGGCTTAACTTATGAGTCAGCCTGGTGCACGATCTTAGAGGACACTCTATGTTATCTACAGTATTCTTGCTCAGTGTCACGAATGCTCCACTAAAGCTTAAAAGTGGTGTAAAGATTGGAGATTTCCTGGTATACCCAGCGGCCGTAATGGTGTGCCAGAAATCCTCTATCCCTAGTGATGCTACTGATGATATTCAACCAACCAGTATATGTGCCATTAACTCTACGGGATCTGCTCCGACTCGTTCATCTGACCTGCTCTCAAATCTGACTTACAAAGAGTTTCCACAGCATAAATCTCAACTGCTCGACCTTTTGCACGCTTACAGAAATGTGGTAGCCTTACCCGGAGAACAAATGGACAAGACAGACTTAGTCAAACATCACGTAGACCTAGTGCCAGGAACTCAGCCGATTTACATACCAGCATATCGGCTACCTCACAGCTTGAGAAAACAGACAGATCAGATGGTACAGCAAATGTTAGTTCAGGACATTATCGAACCCTCCGTCAGTCCATGGAATAGTCCTCTTTTCTTAGTCCCAAAGAAGGACGGCAACTTTAGACCAGTAGTGGACTACCGTAAGGTAAACTCTGTAACCGTTCCCGACCGTTTCCCGTTACCTGTCCTCACAGATTTGCTAGAATCACTCGGTGAAAATAACGTAGTCTTCTCATCCCTAGACCTCCTTAGTGGATACTGGCAGGTCGAAATGGAAGAATCGTCTCGGCCAATTACAGCCTTCAGCACCCCTTCCGGACATTTTCAGTTTAAAAGACTTCCTTTTGGTTTGAGAAATGCTCCTTCAGTATTCATGCATCTTATCCATTCGGTCTTTAGTGGTATGATGGGCCACTCTCTTTTTGCTTACCTAGATGAGATCATTATTGTAAGTAAATCAGTCCCTGACCATTTTGCCAAACTACAACAAGTATTGAAACGCCTACAGCTAGCAGGCCTGAAAATCATCCTTATTAAATGTGACTTCCTGAGAAAGAAAATCAACTTTCTAGGCCATGTCGTCGACGCACAAGGCATTCATACTAATGACGACAAAACTAAGGCGATCATCAATTTCCCAGAACCTAACACAACCGATGCTGTCAGAAGTTTCCTAGGCCTAAGTGGTTACTATCGCAGATTCATTAAAGACTATGCAAAGATCGCCGCTCCTCTAACCCACTTAGTCCTTTGTGTGGACTAACGATCAGTCCCAGGCTTTCCAAGCGCTAAAGACAGCACTTGTCAATGCCCCAATTTTAGCATTCCCTGATTATACCAAACCCTTTCTTCTATGCACAGTCGCCTCAGAAGCAGGACTTGGTGCAGTTCTAATGCAACTAGATCAGACATCCAGGAAGCATGTAATAGCGTATGCTAGTCGCGCACTTACCACCGCTGAACGTAATTACAGTGTCATCGATTTAGAAGCTTTGGCAGTTGTCTGGTCCTTGAAACATTTCAGAGACATAGTATATGGTTATGCAGTGCATATCCAGACAGACCACCTTCCTCTATGTGATTTGTTTAAGGAACGCAACCTCACTGGTAGATTAGCTAGATGGTCCATAACCATCCAGGACTTCAATCCCACTTTTCAGTATGTCCCAGGAAAATCGAACGTAGTCGCGGATGCCCTCTCACGTCATGTAGCCTCACCTCTCACGTCCCTGCAGCCCAAGGTCACTGACAGCACAGCCTTAACATCAGAGGATGTTCAAAACTCTCAGCGCAAAGATTCCATGTGGTCCCAAGTAGTTTATATCCTTGAATCAGGAGATTCCTCGACCTTACCTGCTGTACCAGTACCACTAGATGAGTTCATACTAAAAGATGGTCTCTTGTACAGAAAAACATTCCTTACAGGAAAGGATTTGCCAAACAGAGAAGTACACCAACTCGTTGTCCTTACTGACCTGATATCTGCGGTCCTTCACATCGTTCATGATACACCACATACATCCCATCCTGGTAAAGACCAATGCTTGCGCCAAGCACGTCTCGAGTACTATTGGCCAACCATGCGTCGCGATATCAATGCGCACTGTGACTCTTGCATCTCATGCCACCGCCACAAAGGTTCCACCGGCTTACCTGCACCGCTCTTACAATATCCAATCCCGTCACGCCCATGGGAAACAATGTCCGTCGATCTTCTCAAATTCCCTCTTACAGAATCAGGCGCAGAGTATTTGTTTGTAGCAGTCGACCACTTCTCACGCTACTGTGTCCTCGTCCCCCTCTCAGATAAGACCCCGAAGAGTGTTGCACGTGCTTTCGTAGATCACGTAATTTGACCGTTCAGTGCACCACATACCATCCTCACTGACAATGGTACTGAGTTCAACAATAGCCTCATGGAGGAGATCTGTCACCGCTTTAATATTAATAAATTCAGTGTCATACCAAACCATCTAGCTTCCAATGGCCTTGTAGAGCTCCACAATAGAAAAATCTTAAAGTGCCTCAGACACCTAGGTTCCCATAGTTCGGCATGGGATGACTGGATTCCCCAAGTGACATCCTCAATCAATAGCTCCGTCAATGCTTCCATTGGCGAATCTCTCTTCTTTGTTCTCTTTGATTTTGACAAACACCTACCATACACCCTGTTATCCTCAAAGCCAGGCCCCATCTATAACATGGATGACTATATCAAAGTAAAATTGGCCAACTTCCAAACAATCCATCAGTATGTAACGTCCAATCTCACTTCATCTAAGGAGGACATGATAAAACGCCAACATAAATCATCCTTTCCTATCACTATCGACGTCGGTGATCTAGTCTATGCTCATTCCCATATGCGTACCTCTAAATTAGATGACAAATTTACCGGCCCCCATCGCGTACTGAATAAACAAGCCAACAAGTTCCACATCCAAGACCTCTCCACTACAGACACTAAGTGGGTCCATGCTGACGATTTGAAACGTGCTCCACGGGGTCTAGTGTTGGAAGAATCACTTGCACAACCTACTGCTCTCCCTCCTACTCCACAAATCCCTCACTCTACCCCATCTCCACCTATCCAGTCTCCCTCCTCTCCACCTACACCTACTCATTCATCAATCAATCAGTATCGATCCAAACTGCGTTCTGCCCATCAACCTCTCCAGGAACTCTCCCATTAGTTCTTCTAGGTATGATGTTAGCGGTCTACCTGCTGGCAGTGCTGACCCTCCTAGGGTCTGGGTTGGGTGAGGACGATGGTGGAGTACGTCCCGGGGCCTTGGTCGGCTCGGGAGGCGAGGTAATGCTGATTGAAGATGTAGTCTCCCTGCGCTACGATCTTGCGCCCCTGGCCGACGTAGCCATCACCCTGCCTGCCTACGTGCACCAGCTCCACAAAATCAAGACCCACCTCACAGCCCTCATGGGGAAACACAACCCAAATCAGTATTTATATCATCTTTTCCTCCCACTCTCCTGGCAGTTGCAATACATTTCTGGTAAATCCACTGAGCTCAGTGACACTTTCTCCATTCAGCCACCTGTAGGTCGTTCTCGTGTGAAACGAGGTCTCTTTGACCTCGGAGGTGAGATTCTAAGCGGCTTGTTTGGCGTCGCTACACCCCGTGACCTTTCCGGCTTCAAATCTGACCTAGCTCATTTAGCTTCCACCCTAGAATCTCAACGCCGAGTCATCAAAGTCCAACACACTATGTTACAGAAGATTACAACCCACCTAAATGAAGTAACTTCCACTCTGAACAACTTCACCGACATCTTAAAACAACACCTTTCCAATCTCAACGTTATTTCTCAGTTCTTTTATCTCAAACTCAACATGGATAATCTCCAACTAGTCATTGACTCTCTACTCTCTCAGGTCACTACCTTGGTTCGTATCCTAGTCGATGCTATTATTGGACGTGTCACTGCAGACTTAGTACCTATCTCAGCTCTCCGCTCTGTATTAGAATGGGCTCACTCTACTTTCGGTTTATCCCCAGTACTCCCCTACTCCTCTCTCGAATATTACTATCCAGTTCCCCAGATCACTCTTCTCACCACATCTGTCGTCGTCCATATCCCTCTCCGTTCTGCCATCACCTTCAACCTTTTCCACATCATTCCTTTCCCCTTCTGGTACAACAACTCCTTACTGCAAGTCTCTGTTCCTTCAGAATATTTCCACCTATCCCATGACCATCTTTCAGTTGCCTTCCTTTCTACCACCGACCTCCAGCAGTGTTCCTCCCTCACCCCTACCTCTCATCTCTGTGCTGCCCACCTTTTCGCTATCTTCCCTAGCAGCGCTACACCCTGTGAGTCGGCTTTAGTTCGTAACCATTCCATATACTCAGCTTGTTCCTTTGTTCCAGCTCCTGTACTCCCAGTCCACCATGCTCACCTCAACCACGTCCAGTACTTCTTCTTCACTGTCCCCATCTCTGTCACCATCCTGTGTCCTAGTACTTCGGTCCGCTCCGTACCCGCTCGTGGTCTCTACAAAGCACCGGACTATTGTACCGTCAAATCAGAGTCAGTCATCACTTATGCCACTCGCTATCACCAATCAGTCCGTAAACACTCCTATGACATCTTCCAACCCATTGACATGCCTTCCAACCTGCCATCTGCTAACATTACCGTTATCTCCCCCAACATGCGTATGCTAACATTCCTCAACGACAGTGACTTCATTATGGATCAATTTTCCCTGGCCCTCAGCCGTTCATGGGGTCATCCAACCGTTGTGTTTCCCCCTGTGGTCATCTCTTTCATAGGTTTTCTACTCATAATCTGTGCAGTGCACTGTTGTGTCCGGAAAATGGAAAACAGACTACAGGAAATCAGACTTGCCACTGGCATAGTGCGCCCTCCCCAGGACTAAGTGCCCTCCCATTCAGTGACTGCCTGTGCCACCTGATAAGTTGCATAACCTGTGGACAGAAACAGTACCACAAGCAAATGTTGACACAAACAAAAAACACAAAGAAAAAAATGAAAGACATGTGTACCCTATTTCACGAGTGTTATCTACAGTACTTATATAGATCTAAGAACATGCGTGACCGCATACTCTATTTACTCTGTGTCTCTTATATCAACATACCTCCCCTTGTAACAGTGTATATCACTAGTTTCCATCCCCTTGACATGGCCATGTCCTCCCTCCAACCCCTGTATCATACTTACTCCCTACCATCCCCTGTATCATAATCCCTCCCTTCTTCCCCTGTATCATACTCCCTACCTGTACAAATCTCCCGCCTCCCTTAGTCATATGAACCACCCCATATACCTCCTCTCTCGTGTCAGGAGACACCATCTCAGCCACCCCGGGGAGTATTGTACCATTCCCCTTATATGTGTATGTATTATGCCTCCCTCACTGTATGCCCCCCACTGTATGCCCCCCCCCCACTGTATCCAAAACTGCAGCATT
>JAGKTI010041543.1:0-10232 GCA_018397915.1 Birgus latro
AAGAAATTAAAAAATGCATTACTGGATTGAATTAACCTTTTTTCTTTTTTACAGTAACGGGTATAAAAATAAAACTGCCTTGAATAAAGAAAAAAACGTAACTACCGTTCTTTCACCGTAACTTGGCCCAGATATTCGTCCATTTGCAGCATATTTCACGTAGCTCAGTGGCAGAAAAAGACAGTGCTACGGCTCTACATCTTTTCCAGAGCGCTTCTTTGTGACTATTATTATTTTCTAGTGTAAATCTACTGTTACAGTTCAGAATTCCAGAGGGAGAGATGGCAGTTTTAGGCCAAGATGGAATAAAAAGGATACCGGTACTGCAGCCGAAGGGTTAAACTATTTTCTTTTTCTTTTTCACACTTGTCATCGCAAGACTTCCCGGGCTTGCCAAAATCGTCTGTAAGAATAAACGTATAAAGTGAATTCCCAGCGAAAAAGCTAAAAAATAAAAGAAGTGAAATTACGGAAGCAAATGATAAAATAGGGACAAGTACACTATTCTACTATTAATTCCAATCGGCTTCCTTCAATTAGCTCCCTTTTTGTCCTTCGACCAGTACCTAGAGCAGATGTTGGGTGCCAGGAGTTCGGAAAGACTTTTTTTTTTCCTTTTGTTATTTTTTTCTATTATTTTCGAGCCTGTCAATAGCAGGCTATGGTTATTTACATCTATTCTGGCTTATTTTTGTATTAGTCTTTTTATTCACCGTATTTTTTAATGTCATGTGATAAATTTCAAGATCCCCTTACAGTAATTCTCTCTCTCTCTCTCCTTCAGAAGCCTCCCCGAAGTCCTTCTCTCAGACTTCCTTCATTCCTTCCTTCGCTTCATTTCCAGCTTCCTCTCTTGCAATCTTCCTTTTACAGCCACTTTTACCTCCCTCCCTTCCCTTCATCACTGTTCTGTCTTCCTTCTTTCACCTTTTTTTTTTCAAGTTCTATTCTCCTTAACGTCTTTACTATCATTTTACCTCATTTCCTTCCCATCATCCCCATCCTGCTTTCATTCCTTCATTTTTCCTGTCTTCGTCTCGCCATAATTACAACTTTCAGCTTAATCTTCCTTTTACGTCTCTTGTTTTCATTCTTCCGCCTTTCATTTCCTTTTCTTTATTGCTGTTAGTTCTCTCCCACTTTTGAGCTTTTTTCTTACCTATTTCTGGCTTCAATCTCACCCCATCTTCACGTGGGGAAAAAGGGTTACGATGATGATGATGATGATGATGATGATGATGATAACGATGATGGCGATAATGATGATTGTTCTTGCATCGTTCACTTTCTTCCTCTCCTCACGCTTCTTTTTCCCGTTCCCACAATCTAATATCCTTCTTTCGCCTTTATTTTCTTTCATACTCCTGCTGTCACTCGCTACCTCTCTTTTTCTAGATAGTCCTTTTCTCATTCTCTCTTCCTCCTTCCCTCTCTTTCCCCTCTCACTCTCCTTTCTTCCTTCCTTCACTCTCCCTCGTCCTCTCACCCTCTCTCCCTCCTTTCCACACTCGCCTTCTCAATCACTTCTCCCACCTTTCCAAATACTTCTCCTCACTCATTTCTTTCCCTCCTTGTTTCCCTCACTCTTCCTCTTTCCTACCCCAATTCTTCCCTCTTTTCCTTACTCTCCCTCACTCTTTCCTTTTCATTCTCTCCTTTTTTTTCATTTTCCCCCCTATCTTCTTTCCCTCTCCCTCCCTCTGCCCCTTACCCACCCTTCCTCCTTCCATTCCCCTCACCCTCCATCCTCCCCTCTTTGCCTCCTTAGCATTCACAGAGAAACAGGAGGTTATTAAATTGCAAGGTGCATGTGGGTGGGTGCTTTAGGTGTGGCGGGGCGTGGAGTGCAGCGGAGGCGGCCGGGAAAATACTTTACATGCTTGAGTGAGGCTAACAACATAAACCTCTTACAATGCTCTGCGGGATAACGGTAGAGGAACAGCATAAAAATCCAGGTAGCAAAAATCACGGTGTATTTTGTTTTTTCAATGTCCCTGTTTTTTTCTTTTTCTCTACATGAAGTTAGTGTCTATTTTATTCTCTGTCTCTTGCTTTCCTTTATACAGTATCATGTTTCATGGAATTAAAATGTTTCAGTGCATCATTTTATATATATACAAGGATATGTAATGTCGTCTGAGATAAGATTTCCAGACTTAATTGGGAGCTAAAAGAGCCGAGTTTCGAAGACATAAGTATGCTGCAGTGTAACATATGCAGCGTTCTATAAATCAGAAATAAAAATAATAATGTCACAGAAGGAGTAACTGTAAATCCAATTAGATGTTAAAAGAGGCTCATTTGTGTGTCATTAATGGCAGAATGACTGACCTTACAAACCTGCAGTCCGTTTCCAGTTGCCGGAGTCTACATACGGATATACTGTGCTCCATTGTACGAGATGATTAGCAAGGTTAAAACGAGTTGTGGAAAGGGTGGTGACGATGGTGATGAATGGCGGGCGGAGTATTTTTGAAGTGATGTATTCAGATGATGCTGTGTTGCTTCGTAAGTGTGAGCAGCATCTTTGCGAACTGGTTCACAGATTGCGAATGTCATCGAGCGAGACGTGGAAGCTGATAAAACTAAGGAATTAACAAGAAATCGAGTTGGTTGGATGAATTATTTACGGAGAAGCACATGGCAAAGTTCAGCAATTCCTGTTTTCAACCTCATAGTCGATGGTATGAAAAAGCTGTTGGTGGGGCTGGGAATCGGAGAAGACTTTTTCAGATAACGATGAGAGCTGGCTTAATTAGTTCGGCTGAATCATCCGATGGTACGAAAGAGCGAAGCTGAGCAAAATAACGATTTAAAAAGAACGCGGAAAAAAAAAAAAATCCTCAGGCTTCAAGTACCAACCCAGTGTTAACGAGTATCACTAGAAAAATACCCAACAGAACTGATACCCAACAGAACTGCAAACCCTAACGTAGCCTCCCTCTCTCTCTCTTTTCATTTACAAGAACTCTCTCTATATATCCACATTCACTTTAACTCCAGTGTAACTCATACTGCGATAAGGTTATTTTGTGTAATTATTTTCAGTGATAACAACGGCGACGTATTTGTAACAATATGGTCCATGACTGAAACAGAGTGAAGAAAATAAAGAACCTTATGGAAATTCACATTTTCACCTTATAAAATGTCCCTCACCTCTATATTACATAGCCATTTTCATACATTTTCACTTCTTTTCTATATTAACATTTAATTTTTCCATCACTTCCATTCTCATTCATTTCTACGATTCATATTGACATTTCATATCTATATTCACATTTTTATTAATTTCATTTTTATATTCACATCAGTTTCATTTCCGTATTCACAATATGGCCGGGAAAAATGACACTTTAATATCACTGCATCAATATTACAGAATCCGTATCCCAATCTTCGAATCTGGCTACCTGGGACATGCCTGATTGCTATAAGGCAGTGTCCCCTTCATGACGCACGAACCCCCCCTCCCCTTCTAGCAAGTAAGGTCAGACAGACAGGCGATGACAGCTAGACAGCGGCTTTCATCATGGGTGAAGGGCAGCCCGCTTAATTACTCACAGTTGCAGCCGCGTCCCAGAGAAGCGTGACAGGTGTGGTGATAGTAAGGACGTAAGGGATGTTGAGCGTCTGAGGCTGATACAGGTATGACCACAGACGTCTCTTGTAGGTTACGAAGGGGCTGTGTTGTTGCTGGCAAGGAACGCTTTGTATCATCTTTTTCGCAGCGATTTACTTTGCATCTTAGTACCTCAACATGACATCTATTCATAATTAATTTCGACACACACACACACACAACTACATCTGAGAGCCCACTATTGTGTGCACCAGCCTTCCCATCTCAGCTGCTGTCTCCCAGGGGACATCTCACCCACCAGAACCAGTCGTGAGGCAAGCTGATACACAGCACTGCACTCTCATAAACCCTCCTCTTACTCCAAGATTTAATTACACTGGAATTTACACGTGATAACTGCAACCGGTGGGCAGAACAAGAAACGCATAAAGGAACAGTTCATGTTTGCTGATAGAAACAGCGTTTACAATATGCTCTTGTCATGCAAATTCAGTGTAGATAACGCTAGGTTGCACAAAAACATTATAGTTTAAACGGAATTGCTTTCGGCCTCTCTGCGAATTATTACGATGCACTGTCAATATTAATCTGTTTTCATATGTTACTTAATACTCAACCGGTGTAGCAGTATCTGATTGAATTACTCAGATTATTTACGTTAATATCATACTTTATCTATTTTGATCTTACGAAATATTTTATAAAGGGAAAAGAAAAATTATAACGGTGCCTCCTGCTGTGAAAGGACTAATCATTCTCAGGAACACTGGTTACAAAGAAAAAAATGCTTTTCCAGGAATATGTCAGGCAGTAGAGAGGGGAAACTTTATGCTACCAGTTACTGTCATTTCAGTCAAACAAATGGACGCTTGGTTGTTTAGCTGGTTAAGGCGCTCAGTCGGATGTAGGCCAGAAGGATTCAGCAAGAAGGATGGCTGGAGTTTATTGCTACCGTAATGCCGTTCAGGAAAGAGTGACTGACCTCTCTAGATAAACGCCTGGAATGAGCAGCTTTGTCCCGGGTTCTTTCGCTCCTGATGAACCAATACAGGACTCGATGGATGGACGAACGGACGAGCGGATGTATGGATGGATGGACAGATGGGTGGATGGGCAGATGGACGGATGGACAGATGGACGGATGAACTGATAGATGGAAGGATGGATTACTGCTCTACGTTCATTAGTACGCCATTCTTTCTACGACCAGATGTTCTTATTCGGCTGAGTGGAGATTTTTCGAACTAGAGGGGTTAAATACAGCCTTCAGTCCCAGATGTCTCCTAAAAGCTTGGGGGGTAAAAAATCGTCTGTAGGATGAATGAATATAAATCGTCTATGGAGGGAGGGGGTTGAAAGGGAAATGAGAAGAGGTGGCTTGGAAGGAGAGAGAGAGAGAGAGAGAGAGAGAGAGAGAGAGAGAGAGAGAGAGAGGACAAAATATACAAAAGTGCTGGCATCACGAGGCTGGTGGTTTATGTGTGAGGGGAGGTCGGAGAGATGACACCCTGATGCAGCTTTATGGACGTTTTTATGAATTCCTTACCTCGCCCTAAGAAAAATACTGTTTACCTCAGAAGTCAGTCCATCGTCTTTATTTTTCTCTCAAGAATCCCTTACAGCATCCAAGAAAAGTGCAGGGTATATTCGAGACTGATTTACTTTCTTTGATGAACTTCTTACGACATTCAGGAAAATGGAAATGTACAGAGACACGAGTATTTTCCTGAAGTTTGACGAATACATAGCGGAAAAATCGAACCATCTAAAACACGCACTAATGGAGACAGGATTTTCACTGTCTTTTGCCAGCTGTAAATTTTCTTCAGACAGAATAGAAGATTTTTTTTTTTAACTGTACGTACGCAGCTTGTGCACTTTCTTCATTTTTTCTTTTATCAACCCATCAGCAAAGAATATTTTTCGACCTTGGAAAGCTGTAAGTATCATAAATGAAGCATGTGAATTTGAGACGAGCATCAGAATATCATGGTTCCATTAATATTATTATTATAATTGATGATGGATGATGGATGGATTATTATTAATAGTAGTAGAAGTAGTAGTAGTCGTAGTAGTAGTAGTAGTAGTAGTAGTATAGCAGTATTGGTTGTATTGTTCTTGTTGTTATTATGAATCCCTGAGGCGAAAAGATGCCTCTTCCTAGCTTATAATACCGTCTGGAAGTAGCAAATAATAACGCAAGATTCTTGTCGTCGTTACAGCATTAATAATTTGGAGGAAAAAATGACTTTGAGGACAATACCCGACATCACACTATGCAGGTGCTCCGTGTTTAATTATTTTAGGCAATATGACGACACAGGTACATTTTATTTATTTATTTTCTGGCATTGTTGCACACTAACTACAGCCAGACGTCCTCCTCAATGAATACCTGCCAAGCGTCACCGGGTACATCACTTCATTTGCATCGAAATTGCATCTGACTTCATTCATATCTCAGGAATTAACCCGGGCAAAATGAATGGGCAGGACTTACTCTCGCTTGGGGGAAATACTCGTGGAAACTTTGGGAGAAACTGGCGGAAACTCGCAATAACGCCAGATACGTGAGACTTCCTGCTTGCTTTTTAACCCATACTTTCTGTTCGCACTACTTTCATCCCTTTTCTGTTCTACTCTATAATGCAAGAATTAACTGTTACCCCCAGTTTTTCATGTATGCAATAGATCAACTCTGGAACTGTCTTCCTCTGCATTTCCTATGACCTGCAGTCTTTTAAACGCAATGTCTCCAGGCATCTCGAGACGAACGGATCTTGAATTTGGCTCTGATATTTATTTTTTATTTTTTTCTTGAAGGGAACAATTTTGCTGACTTCTGGTCGTTGGTTCCTTCTTCCCTGTATATATAAAGAAAAAATATTCAGGCAGAAGGATTCCCTGGTAGAAAATAACAAAGGTTGTATCTAACTCCTTCAATCAAAGCCTCTCTTTAACTGGGTAAAATCATCTGGAGATACAGGAATAATAAACAGTAAACAGAACATCTTTTGAAGGAAGTAGTTAATCTCTTTGGGCTGAGACCGTCATTTATCAAGCATGCAATTAGGCCATTTTATTCCTTCCCCCTCCCCCCTCCCCGAGCTGGAGGTGTCACATATGCTGCATCCTTCATTAGCATTTCAGCACCAGAGGTCTTTCTGATGCTGAAAAATAAAAAATAAAAAGTCTGGTAGCAAGGATAAACAAAAAATATGGCGTCCTCGTAAAAAAAAAAAAAATGACGACACGGCAAGGCCAGGTGGATTTTTTCTGTTATTTTTTTATCCCCACTTTATCACAGAAGTGTTCATTTTCCCGGTAACTTATAACTATGCAATATATCTTCCATTCTATTAACAAAAGCCTGTTTCAATGGTCGGGTACAAATTTTGGTAAGGTTTTGCTAAATAGATAACCGTACGCGAATTTACTATATTAGCCGCAAATATTTCAACAATCGTGAGGCCAAACCTGCATATGCAACACTGCGTGGGACGCTATGCAATTCCAAAATGTAACTGCAATTACAAAGCACCAGAAAATGAAAAAATGAAAGCCTGACCTTGTCGTGTGACCCTGACCTTTAAGTGAAGTTATGCAAAGCCCTCGGCAGTCAGTACGCAATTTCCCTCACTGAAATTACTTTACTTCGCTTACTCTAAACTGGCCTAAAATGATCACCTTTCCATCTTGAATGCTGAGTTTAATAGTAACTGAAACTAGAATACGTCGCTAGTCACGAAGAAGTGCATGGAAAGTATGTAGAGTTGTAGCACTGTCTTTTTTTCTGGCACTGAGCTACGTGAAATGATGAAATAAGGTGCAAATATATTCCTGCGAGTGTGAGACGATTTTTCTCAATTTAGGGAGAACTCTTCTTTCTTACGGGGAAAAATGAGAATTAGATCCAACTCCTGTTCGAAAACTCTAGAAGCCTAATCAAAATCGTCCCGTGGAAAGAATTAAAAAAAAAAGTTAGGTTGCCATCGGACTGAGCGGCTTAATTCTTCCATTTATACAATTCACATGGAGACTGCTTGCCTGCGGTTAATGGGTTTGCTCAACCAGACAGGCCTGGGTTGAACAAGAACAAAAACAAGAACGACTACTACTACTGCTGCACTTTCTCAGCCGACCTTCCACCAAGACAAGCCTCTGTAAGTCCAACTGAAATCCTAAAGGCGACGATGAGGTGCTGGAATAAATTAGTGGCCGTCAGGGGGACAGAAGTGGCACTGCAAGTTCTTCGGGAGGTTAATTAGATCACAGAATGCATAAGTGGCACGAGCGAGGCCCAGAATTATGTCTTGAGGGACCGTCGACTTGGAGAACTTAAGGCGACTTTCTTGAACTAATTCCTTTTGAGATCTGTCCTCAGTATTACGTCTCAGTGTTCTCCTTTCGTGCTGGTTTTATGTTTTAATATCTGATCTTGAATATTATGCCGCAATATTCTCCTTTCATGCTGGTTATGGTTTCTATACCTATGCTGCAGTACGCTCACTTTATGATGTTTATAATTCTTTAAATATCTTACGCTTCAATATTCTCTCTTTATGCTGCTTTACATCTTTTTCCACAGCACTTCTTCATGACTAGCGCGTATTTTAATCTACACACCTCAGCACTCACGACTGACAGACGGTAGTTTTAAGTCAAGTTAAAATGGAGGAAGTACAGAGTATAGAATTATCCAATCCATGAGAATCTACAACAGTGCATAAAGGTGTAACTAACGTCTAGATTTACAGGGTTGATTGCTACTACTCCTGTGAGGATCGCAACTGTTCAATTACATTTCGCTTTACATAAGGCAATTAGCAACACTGAATAAAAGTCACTTGTTACATTATTCCCTATTGTTGTTCACGAATGATGTTAATTTATTGGAGGATTGTCTTCCCCTTTACGTTTTGGTAATACAGCCATACGTTTCCTGCAGTATTTAAGGTATGAGAATTGTGAAATAATTACAAAGATAAAAGTAAAACTAAGCCTTCAATAATCAAGAGGGGGAATGAAAACTTAATATAAACAGACACGATAAGGGAGAAAATGAAACGACGCAATTACTGGCCAACTGCAAAACCTTTAACTAAGTTGCAAATGGTTCGAGGAAAGTGATACGGGGGCTGCAATGAAGGAGACCGAACTGCAATTAAGCGATTATGCAAAGCGAATACAAATGCGTGAAAGCTGGAGTGCCCTATAACTGCTATTTGTGATTCCGTAACTCTCGGTCAACATTTTTTTTTTTCATGACTTCGGGACTCTATTCAACATTCACCCTGCTTAACGTCTTGCCTCAACATCCTTCTTACTTAACTATGCTTCAACATCCTTCTAGAAAGGAATTATTGAATGACTTGCTAAAGACTACACCTAACCTCTCCCTTCCCACCGTTCAAAATATTTCTCCTAAGCAACTTAAACCAAAGACAACAAAAATAATATACAAAAGACGGCCGGGTGAAGGAGCTGTCCCGTATAATACAAAGAACAGTCGTACAAGACACTACATACAAAAGAAAATGTGAAAACACCCCTAGAACAAAAAATGATTCTATGTGGTAATAAAAGAAAGTAAAGAATTATACGGTAAACTCTTTTTCAATATAGACGATGCCAGACCAAACACTACCAGTCTCTATTTCCAGTGTCATTTCCTCAAAATTGTGGATCGTTTACGCCGAGGAACTAAAACAAATTACAAATCAAGCAGAATGAGAAGAAACAAGGCTTATCGTACTTGAAGACTTTTCCTCCTGGGCAAGCAGAAAAAAGAGGCTTACACTAACTGCCAGGCCGACGTGAAAACCGAAGACTATAAAATGCTGAGAGAAGAAAATAGTCCCTCTACCCTTTTTACCCTAACCTGGCCTAAAACTGCTATCCCTCTTCTTGAATACTAAGTTGTAGCAAGAAAGCAGCACTGAAATACGATGCTAGTCACGAAGAAGTCATGCAAAAGGATGTAGAGCCAAGGTATTGTCACATCACCGAATTACGTGAGGGCGAAAGGTCGAAAATCTAGGCCAAGTTAAGGTAAAAATGGTATAGTAGATAAACTGCCCCGACAAATCCCACCCCCCCCAAAAAAAAAAAAAACTATCAGACATTCAGTTATTACTCTGCCTGCATTTTCTATAAGGGACCTGGATAAAAATTTGACTGTTGCGCGCGTCGTGTGCTAGGAGGAAAATGGGACTTAAAAAAATAAATTGTCCGCCTTAATGACCTACGCGCACTAAGATGTAAAATTTCAGCTTTCTTCTTTTTACTTTTCCACATAATTTTTTCCATATTCGCCTGCAGCATTTTCTATATCATCATCATCATCATCATCATTACCTCACCCAACCACAGGAATATTGCCACTTCCATAACCAAGCGCTATCATCATCATCATCATCCACACCGCCAATGCCACTAGGACCACCATACATACCAATCTTATCACCATTAATATCATCACCACCACTGCCATCGCCACCACCAGCACCGTCACTGCCACCATCACCATCCCTTATCACTCCTATCACCACCACCACCCTCCCAAATCATCATCATCATCATCAGCAGCAGCACCAAAATTCTCACCTCCATCACCGCAACCACACTCATCACCACCATCTGC
>JAGKTI010041545.1:0-10232 GCA_018397915.1 Birgus latro
TCTTCGCCTTACATTCTTTTATTGAGATCTTTGTTTTTTGCCAGAAATATTTACGACGGAACCTGCATTGTAAACAACTAATTTTTCCGTACTGTAAAATATTGCTAAGAAATGAGAAATGTCAAAACTCGTCCTGCACTTCCATCATTAAAAAGAAGATTTCAGTTTTGTGCTAAAAATGGTATTGGAGTAGACAGATGGTTATGGCGGATGGTACTGGAGTAGACTGATGGTTATGGTGGATGGTACTGGAGTAGACAGATGGTTTTGGTGGATGGTATTGGATTAGACATATGGTTATGTTGGATGGTATTGGATTGGATAGATGGTTATGGTGGATGGTACTGGATTAGACAGATGGTTATGGTGGATGGTACTGGATTAGACAAATGGTTATGAAGGGTGGTACTGGATTAGACAAATGGTTATGGCGGATGGTATTGGATTAGACAGATGGTTATGGTGGATGGTACTGGAGTAGACAGATGGTTATGGAGGATGGTATTGAATTAGACAGATGGTTATGGTGGATGGTACTGGAGTAGGCAGATGGTTATGGCAGATGGTACTGGAGTAGACAGATTATTCCAGTATTCGCGATTTTTTTCCCTACGTGAAAATATGCAGTTCGTCCTTTCTTCAACGTGCAATAGTAACTTCCTTCAATCCATTCTTTTTCCATTTTATTCAAGCCACGATCAAGTAATTTTATCAATTCTAGGGGGGGAACTCGACCGGCAAATTGGCTTGGAATGGCTATTCAAGTATCGAACGCTTACAGCTAGAAAAACCTCCTAAATCTCAATCATGTACTCTAGATATTATAGTAATGTGTTATAGGAAAAAAAAAAAAAAAACATGAGAGTGAGGTGGCTAATTCCGTAAACTGATTAAATATTGTTATCTTCTTTTTACTTTAACTTTTTCTGAAATTGCAATCTCCCCATCTTGAACGCTGAAGTGTAGCAATACATTAACACTTGAGTATGATGCTAGTCATGAAGAAGGGTTACGAAAAGGATGTAAAGCCAAAGCAATGTCTTTTCTGCCACTGAAAGAAACTGCAAACGTATGTACATCTGGGCCAAGTTTGAGTTAAACGAGAGTGGCAAATTTTTCCTGCCACCAAATCATCTTTTACTTGACCTAGAGAGGATCTGTCTCCCTGGAGGGGTTAGTTTAGGCCAGTTCTCAGCCTGTGGGGAGCGTCCCTTAGGGGGCGTGAGCAGTTTCCAAAGGAGACAGGAGGACCCAAAGGAAAAGCAACGATTGGCCTATATGAATCATTATCACGATGATTCTCTGGTTTACATTCAATTTTTATTTTGTCTCTGCTTTAACATCTGAAGCATGTTTTTCTTTTGTATCAGTATCAAATGTGTTTCTTTCCTCCTGTGTCCTGCGTGGCCGCCTCGTCGCTCCCTGTCTTCTTTGTTCTGGTCGTCGTGAGAGCAAGATAAAGATCTCAAGGACTGTGATACCAGAGGGTCCACCAGACACCAGCTTTTCAGAGTTAAAAGATTGGAAAGTTGCACGGTTATCAAGACTGGTTTCCATTTCCCAGTCATTACACGTCTATCCCTCACCTCTTTTATTATTACTTAAATTTTCACACTACAACAGCTTTAAGTGCCAGTCGCCAGCTACGTCCGCACATGACAGTTCCCTTTCTCTCTCTCTCTTACGTTTATTTTTTCTCTATTAAAAATAAAAAGGATTATTTATACGAAACACACAATAATGATGCTTCTGTACCTTGAATATGTTTATTTGGTTCAGTTTTCGTATCGAGGGTGAAATTTGCCACATGAAAGGAGATTATGTCAAACAAGTCCTGATCATGACTGATGTTTAATGACTGTGAAATAAAATGTATGACTTTGAGCTTATACTTATCACAATGCGGAAGTGTTGGTGCTTATAAAATGCAGTGTGGTGGTGCTTATGAACCTGTAGTATGCTTGTGTTTATGACCATGTGAAGTGGTGGTTTTTATGACTATGTAATATTGTGTTTACGACTATGTGGTGGGAAGCTGATTATTGCAATGGAGTGATGCGACGTTTATGGCTGTGTGTGTATGTGTGTGTGTGTGTGTGTGTGTGTGTGTGTGTGTGTGTGTACGAACCCACGACACCCCTGGACAGACCAACCTGCAAAAGTTACCATTCAACTCGGCTATTGACAGAGGCAGCAAATTGAGCGTGGGACGAGTTTAGGCCCACAGAACGATCACCTTTTGTTTGGTGTATTTTCTGTCCTGTCGCGTGGAACGTTTCTTTTTCAATTTCCGAAGAGAAGTCACGTATTTCCTTGATAGTTCGGCCCCGTATTCTAGTCGGTTGAGGAAGCTACCTAACACCCTCTCCTAAGCGATTTCTTTTTATTACACCTAACTGCCCTCTTTCCTGATGAGTGAATCTTTCCACCATCGCCATACTCTGCATCAATAGCGTACAAGAGGACATATTATAAGTGTGAAACTCATACCTTTGTTTAAATAATGTGATTTTCATGTATTTTGCTTTCTTTTCAAATTAACAGACATTTTTTCGAATTTCCGGAGTTGCAGACCGTATGCTTAAACCCGAAATCACGAAGTCGGATATTGACCCCAAATTTCTGACGTTATTTTTTGAAGTACGTGACGATGATGGGAGAAATTTGGCCTTCCTATATGGTTACTGACTGCATTCTGAAATATGGGATGCAGACTGACCCCATCAATAAACCACGGGTGTGTCGTAAGTGACCGTCAGTAATTAGGGCTGTTTGGTCCACCTTGCGATTTAAGAGTAAACTATGGGATTTTCAGTCACAGCCTTCATTAATGTGGCCAATAGGGAGAGGAATTGTTAAGGTTTGTGGTGATGGTGGCCTTGTGGTTGTTATTGTTGTAGTTGTGGTGGTGGTGGTGGTGGTGGTGGTGGTGGTGGTGGTAGTGGTGGTGCTGGTGGTCTTGTGGTTGATGGTGGTGGTTTCCTTGTTGCTGTTGTTGTCTTCGTCCTTATTGTTGCTCTTTATTTTTTTTATTTTTTGTTGAAGTTGTTACTGTTCTCTCTTACTAGGATGCCATCTAACTTGAAACCTAAATCCTCGCAGGTTTTACTGCCACCTGTCTGACCCTCCACCAGCCACTGTCTAACACCTTTACTCACACACACACACAGGAGAGAGACAGACAGACAGACAAGCAGCTAGACAGACAGACAGACAGATAGAGACAGACAAACAGATGAGAGAGAGATAGAAATACTTTGATAAATCTCTGACGTAAACTTCCACCACTAACGCGTTACCATATACAGCACTTATTTTCAAGGGGTGTCCTGTCGCGGCACTTCCTTGCTGATTTTGGCAATGGGAGGTTTTATTTCTGAATTATTTGTTATATTAAGGCAATATAAAGTACACAATGACAGAGTAAGAGAAGAAAGGACACTGCCTGACTGGTGGGAAGGACTGGGGAATACGGAGGGCAGAATACAGCACTGGAGGGTGTTGTCCCAGAACCTCTGCTATACTCCTTTTATTCTGACCTGGCCTACTATTTTGCCCTGTTGTTGCTTGTTTCACGATTATTAATAGCAGAATCAGACAGTGCTGGGGCTAAACATCTTTTTCACAGAACTTTCTCGTGACTAGAACAATACTCGTTTTTCTCTTGCTATAACTCGGCAGTCAAGGTGGTGAGACGGCAATTTTAGGTCAAGTTATCAGTAAAATGGTGGTGTTGACTCGCTTCCCCGGAGTTGTTTCCCCCCAAACCTCAACCCACAGCTGTTCAAGTCCAACTGTTACAAATTTTTTATGAATGGGGAACACCAATAGTCTGGTGTATGGATTACTTTTTTTTTAATTCATTTGTTTTTCTTTCCTCTGTTCTGTCAAAAAAAAATAATAATAATTACTTCGTACGCCTGTCCCACCATCCTTCGTAAATACTATTGCTATAACCAGAACAATTTATTTAGCCACAGAGAGACCTTACGAACTACAGACTATGGGTGAAGTCTTCGCTGACACATCCACTCCTCGAGGTGTATACCAAATAAAGAAAAATATTTGGTATTAACAAGAACAAAATATAGAACTGCGTCATCAAACTAAGGGGTGAAGTTCATTTTCATGGATGGCTGGATTTCATGTGTCCTGTGTTATAGAGAGAAACCTGAGTGGATCTATGTGGGCCTTTATCACCCTGAATTCTCCACCCTGAATTGGGGAAGGCAGTGGCTGAATCGATGGAGAGGTAGCCTGTAGTCGTAATGGACCCAGGTTCGAATCCACGCTGGGGCAAGGAACAGTTTTGAGGATTTGAATTTCATAAAGCAGACTCTACTGATCTACCAGAAGACCCGCGACATGCTGTAAAATTACCCCCCACGAATACCAGTACACCAGTCCTGCATGAGACAGCCCTAGCATGTATTCAATACGGACGGTGGGTTTTAGAGCCGAAATGGTAACATGTGGAGGTGTATGGTACGTAGGAGGACTACTGGGCCTTGGGAGCAGGTTGTGAAGTCTATGCCCAGAGTCGGACACACACAATAGAAGAAAATAAAATTAAAACGCGAGTTTGGGCTAAGAGAAAGAACGATATATAAACAGTGACAATTCTGGTAGTATTATCGTAAATCGCGTTTGAAGCAGAAAAATAACGTGTGAGAATAGCTTTTACATAATATCGAACACTGTTTGAACAATAGCGCGTTTCGACTTAGCCGTAAATAACGAAATTATGCTATGAACGACCGTCCACCTTTTTAACTACGTGTGAGAAATTGTTAGTACTTTCCTAATACACGGCTCAACCTTAGCACGAAATTATTAAGTTCTTGATATTATCTCGAGGTAATTTTCACACTAACGTTCTCTGTTTTAAACCCAATTTATGCTGTAACTGCAAGTATTATGAATGTCGATATTTTCAACTTTCTTGTAGCCCGAAACTCGCAAGTGGCCAATTAACCTGCCCTGACCTGACTCACAGCTCAAGTGTTCTACCTGACGCTGATTTGAGCTTCTCTGATTTGGACTGGATATGGCTAATACTATCCTCAAGAAATATAAAAAACAACATAAAAGTTTTCACGGCTAGACCTAAATGAAGTACAGGCAGAAATTTATGCTGGGGGTTGGGTATGGCGTGTGCAAGCAACCTTAACAGTCAAATACGCAACAAATAATTACCTCTGACAGCGATTTAAATGAATATGTTTTATTTTTTCCACGCTCTGGATAGCCAAGAACTGTAATCTAAATATTCATCTAAGCGTATTCAGAAGGACGTCTGCTAATTGCTCATGTACTTGATTCTTTGATTCCATGAGTCGATGTTATACGCGAAGCGAAAGGGTTGCGTTCTCTCTATAAAGGCATGTTGAAACGCTCACGGATTTATTTACGCACGATTATAACAGCACACCGATAGTTAGAAATAGTTACGCTGAAGCAATGTACGGTAGCTGTATTGTGGTGATTAATCCACCCTTACATATTGACATTTATCTGGGATTATGTTTTTTGACTTGTCCATCGATGAATTACTGCTTGTTGTACAGTCCACAGTATACATTAAGTAAAAATATCTTCTTTTTTGGTATCAGCTTGTTAGTCTGTTACACATACACACATACAAACACACACACACACACACACACACACACACACACACACACACACACAGAACAAGTTTTATTCTGATAACTGATATACAACCATCAACTCTTGCCACACTGTTATCATTTCCAAGACACATATCATACAGGAAAGGTTTAAGTGAATTTCTGCCGTCGACTATACATCTCTCTTTCTCTCTCTCTCTCTCTCTCTCTCTCTCTCTCTGTGTGTGTGTGTGTGTGTGTGTGTCAAAGAGAGAGAGAGAAGGAAAAGTTAATGAAGAGTGGGGTTATGGAAACAGGGTGGAGTGAATTACTGACTGACACCGACATAAATACCTGCAGTGTGTCGTATTGTCCTCGTCTAGCAAACTCTACACAACTCCACTCATCTCAGGGGAGACTTCGTGTTCTGGTGGCGTAAATGGAAGCCTACAGTTTCCATTTAAAAGTCTCCCCAAAGCTCGATGAAGCTGTCTGGATTATTTATTTATTTTCATCTCTGCCCCGACGCTGTTACCTGTTCTTGTGGGGTAGTCATGGAGAAAGAGAACGCAGCCTTATTTATTCAAAGACAGTCCCTTAGCTGTATTATGCAGTGGTCTATACAAAACAACTTTATCCCTTTACGAGCAGGTCCCGTCGACTTACTCCTTACACCAGTCACTTCATTCCACACCTCGTTATACCAGTCACTTCATTCCTCACCTCGTTATAGCTGGAAAGAATGCTAAGGAACACTGCTTCACCGAATTCATCAGATTAGTCAACAAGACATGCATTCTCAGGTACATCGATATAAGTGTATTCATTCAATTTCTTTACTATGAGAGGCCACATAAAGCTGAATACACAGGCTATCTTCTAGAGCAGGGGCACACACACACAAAAGTGCCTAAAAACCATTGTTCAGTCTTCCTTCTTCTTATAATACCAACAACAGAGAGCTGACATTCAAAAGGTAGCCTACTATATCTTTAACCTGGCCTAAAATTACCATCTCTCCACCTTGAATGCCCAGTTGTTGCATTAAATTAACACTTGACTATGGTGCTAAGAGTACTATGGAAAGGATGTAGAGCCGTAGCGTTGTCTTAGTCTGCCACTGAGCTACATGAAATAAGAGACAAAGAGAAGAATATCTGGGCAAGTAAATGTAAAAGAAATATAGTAACAACGCATCCCTGAATCATGTGCCTTTTATATTTCCGGCGATAATCGTGATATTTGTTCATCGTTCTTCTAAAATCGAAAGCTTATTGGCGCAGAACGAGCTTACAAACACAGACTCTTCGTTTCCCTGCTGGCACTTCACCAAAACCACCTCCCCAGTAAATTTTACCTTCTCCCCTTCCCCATGTCTTTTCCTTTCTGACGACGGTGTAACTATTTCCACCTCTGACAGAACTGAACTCCTGGCTCGATTTTTGTCTATTTTGGACGACTGTGGTGCTGTTCCTCCATCACCTCCCCTTCTGGCTCCCTCATGCCTGTTATAGACCATTTAGTTTCACCTGGGAATGATCCTTAGCTCCTTTCATCTGAGTTGGTAGCCAGGTATATTCAGGATGGAGTATATTTATGACTGATAACCAAGGAGACTCATTCCTACGTTCTAACCAAGGCTCACCGAATTTTATGCAAGCGTGACTTAATATGCAAGTTGTGGGAGTGGCTCAGTTTTGTCAGATGAAAATGAACCAACTATAGTCAAAATTTTTTCAGATGTGAAGCCTTAAGCAAAATTTCGCTGACAATCCTCTACCAGTTTTCTGTCATAAAGTCTGAATTGTGTCATAAAGTCTGAACTGTGTCATAAGGTCTGAATTGTGTCATACGGTCTGCTTTGTCATAAGTCTGAATTGTGTCATAAGGTCTGAATTGTCTTAAGGCTTGAATTGTGTCACAAGGTCTAAATTGAGTCAAAAGGTCTGCTTTGTCATAAAGTCTGAATTGTGTCGTAAGGTCTGAACTGTCATAAAGTCTGAATTGTGTCATAAGGTCTGAACTGTGTCACAAAGTCCGAATTGTCAAAATCTGAATTGTCATAAAGTCTGAATTGTCATAATCTGAACTGTGTCATAAAGTCTGAATTGTGTCAAAGTCTGAACTGTCATAAAATCTATAATTCTCCTTCCTTCTTAAAAAAAAATAAAGAATATCCTACCCTCTCGTACTCCTTTGTGTACTTCATATTACACTCGCTTAAAATAGTACATGTAACACCTTTCACACACGAGCTACGGACTGCCGACTAACTTTTGCTCATTACTGTACCCCAATTTCTTGCCTCGCCCGCCTCAACAGCGATAAAGCTGGTTTTATTTCCGGGATCCATTGTGAGAGTTCCCCAGGTTTTTCTTTTTCCATTTTCCTTTGTCTTGTTTCCACTCACCCCACGTATTGGAGAAAAGGGGTTTTGATGATGATGATGATGATGATGGTGGTGATGATGATGGTGGTGGTGGTGGTGGTTGTGGTGGTGGTGGTGTTCCATCATTTCTGTTTGTTTTTTTTGTGGGGCACTGTTCTTTCCATGTGATAAAGAGAAACAGGGTTAGAATGATACTGATGATGATGATGATGATGATGGTGATGATGATGATGATGATGATGATGGTGATGATGATGATGATGGTGATGATGATGATGGTTCTTTAGCCTTTCTGTTCCTCTTTTTTTCTGAATCCTTGCCACACATAAACAATAGGGTAAGAAGATGATGAGGAATGATGATGATGGTGATGATGACGATGATGAAAAGGAGGAGGAGGAGGAGGAGGAGGATAATTATGATGATGAGGTGGAGGAGGAGGTGGAGGAGGAGGAGGAGGAGGAAGATAATGATGATTCTGAGGAGGAGGAGGAAGATAATAATGATAATGATAATGATGATGATGATGATTTTCCCACACAGGGCAACTCACACGTAGTATACAACGGATCCTTCTTCTACCACGAGAGAGACCAGTCCAACATAGTGCGTTACCACCTGACCACCGGAGACACTGCCACAATGCAGGTCAGGTGCGGGGCTGGGCTGGGCTGGGCTTGGGTACGGTATGATTGGAGGGTTGATTCGGACGGCTTGGGTTGGGTAGGGGTTAGGTTAGGTTGGGTAGGATTGGGTTAGGTTGGGTTGGAGTGAGGTGGGTAGGGTTAGATTAGAGGTTTGCTTGGGTTGGTTTGGGTTGGGTAGGGTTAAGTTTGGTTAGGCTAGCTTAGGCTGGGTTGGATTAGACTTAACTGGGTTGGATGGAATTAGATTAGGTGAGGTTAGGTTAGACGGCATTTGGAAGTCTGATTAAGTCTGGTTTGCTATGGATAAATTAATATGGGATAGATTATATTTGGTTTGGTTAAGATAGATCTACTTACGTTTGGTTAGGTATGGGGAAGTTAGTCTGGGTTAGATTATGTTTGTTTGGTTAGAAGTTAGCTGGAGTTACATTTTGTTTGTCTGGTTAGGTAACGCAGTGTTGTGCTACTGTGACTTATGATGAAATGAAATATTGGGTTACTTTTACTTAGATGTGGTTAATTAGATTTGGTTAGACTTAGGCTTAACTAACTACAAGAAGGTTAAGTGTGTTGGTTAGATTATATTAAAATGTGGTCGTTAAGTAAGGGTAGGTGTGATAGGTGGGTCAGATTATGATTGTTAGGACTGAAAATTGTACATGAGTCACGAAAATATCTCCAAAAAATTACCATCCTTGTATATCGCAAAACTGTAAGTAAAATTAGAAACCTATGGCTAATGTGTCATCAAAAATATAAATCACACCATCTTTTTATTGGCAAATCTCAAGATAATGGTAAAAATCAGTCATAAGCTAAAGAAGAATTAAGTGATTCAAGTGTGTTAAATATTCCATTCCAGTAAGCTAGAGAATGACTAGAAAACGTCACCGGGTTATATATTCTTTTAAAAATCTTCCAGGAATTAAAAAATGATTACAAATGCGTGTCACAGGTGGCCGGGCTGGCTGGAGGCGGTGAGATGTTCTTGTACGAGGTCAGTCGCGACTACATCGACTTCAGTGTGGACGACAATGGAGTGTGGGCAGTGTACAGCCCCACCCCTCACCACAACACCACCGTCGTTATGAAGATTAAGGCGGATACACTCACGGTTAGTAGTGCTTGTAAGAGAGGAGGGGGGAGGAAGGGGAGGGCTTTGGGCTTCATCCATTCCAGTGAATACTAAGCAATAAAGGATCTTAAATAGTACAAGAGGTTATTGAAGGTCACATCTAGCCACACCACTAGACACGTCTTCCTTACACTAAAGAATAGCATCTGATGAAAACAAGAATAAACTATAAAATATCCTGCTTGATTTAAGGGCTCAAGCATCCATTGGCATTTCCCCCATTCACTATACTGTATATGTAATTCCTCCCACTTTGTGATTATTATTTACCTAAGTGAAGCCTTATTGAACTGGATGCTTCAGAAAAAAAAAAAAAAAAACTTTTTTAAACTCCTTCGTAAATGTGGTCCTTCTTAAAACATATACCTGTTGTGTGTGTGTGTGTGTGTGTGTGTGTGTGTGTGTGTGTGTGTGTGTGTGTGTGTGTGTGTGTGTGTGTGGATAGATATAGA
>JAGKTI010041546.1:0-10231 GCA_018397915.1 Birgus latro
ACGCAGCTTGACGTGGCCTGGAGCGGGAGACACATCGCAAGGGACGTTGCTGTGTAGCCGAGAGTAAAAGTTCCAAGGGGCAGCATGAAAGCACTTCTAGTAATAGTAAGTTAAAAGTACATGCTTGTGGTAATCGCAGGTACAAACTGGCTAACAGTGCTATTATATTTGTCTGTCGTCTGGGGCTGGTAAAAAGGACTCCTAGTTAGAAACGGAAGGAGCAAAGTTTTTAAATGTTTAAATGTGTATTTCTTGTACTAATGTAATAGTGTGGCTTTATATATATGAGTGACTAAAGAGAGTGCTTTGTTTGTGACAGCACTGGAAATTATTATGGGATTATATATATAAAATGCTTTTAAGCATGGAACTTTAATAAGGGCTTTGATTTATTAATATAGTGTTAGTAATAAAGTGAATTGAGTGCGGTTTCTGGCACGGAACTTTATATGAAGTGAAATGAGGTGGGAAATACCTCAGGGTTTTATACCTGTAAATATTTTATACATATTTTTTGTAATTAAAGCCTAGAAAAGCCATATCATTCTTTCACTTCATCCAGTTCCCAGTTCTAAGTACATGTGTGTAGTGGCGTGTAGTGAAGCCACAAGTCGCGCGTTGCCGGTGTCGGGGTGATTCCGCGCTACCTCAGTATTAAATACAGGAGGATAATATTCCCGAGATAAATATCATATCGACACAGAGGCAGCGGCGGTGAGACACAATGCTTTTATCGTCTATATCATTGTGTAAAAACCAACAAACTTGTACTACACATAAATTTGTACCAAATAAATAAATAGATACGTAATTTACAATGGCTTGAATTAGTTAACCCTTCCATAGTTCGTTTTCTTTAGCAAGGTACCCTGAAAAAGTAGGAAAACGTAAGGTTGAATGACACCTGAATCTACATTTTTAAGCTCAGGAGGGCAATTTCTCTATGAATTTTCAATGTTTCTCACCAAAAGCGGAGGTTTGATCCAAAAAACAAAAAGTCGAAAATCGGTCAGGATCTGGGGGTAGGCTGCGTAAAAAACCGGTAGAGACTGGGCGGGTTAATTTTGTTTCAGTTAGGCAAACAATATGTGGTTCCTTTTTTTTAATATAATCATTTATCTCTAGTATGTGTGTGTGTGTGTGTGTGTATATATACCTATTAGTAGTATATAAGAATTGAGCTAAGCTCGAGTTGTCCTGTCTCCATATCTACATCTACCTAGTCTAATTTTAAACACATGAATGTTGAAACTCCCCTGGGGTTAGGGGGGTTTCAAGAATACTCCCCCAATATCCCTGCCTGTCATATGAGGAGACTAAAAGGGTTGGTGGTGGGTTAGTGCCCCACCCCATAAAAAGAACTAACTAAACAAGCAAATAAAGTGCCATGCACCAGGGGGGACCATACGCTGACGACTAAGGAATGAACAAAGGACATTCTGAGGGTGGGGACATGGAATGTGTGAGGAGTAAATGATGAAGTGAAAGAGAGAGAAATTGTTCAGGTGCTTGAGGATGCAAGAGTGGATGTATGTGGATTGTCTATCTATCTATCTATTGCCAGACACCATAATCCCGTAAGGGGTGGCCATTTGACTTTGAGTTATTTATTTTACGGGGAGGGGCACTAACCCTCCACCAACCCACTTGTTGACACGTAGGAAGCACGTATGGTTAAGTTATATGGTTACCACCCAGCATTGTAAATGGTTTCTTGGCTTACAGGAAACCATTTGGCTTGTCACTCAGTGTAATGCCACCTGTAAAGGAAAGAAAAGCAGTAAGAAGTGACAGGAAATTTAGGAGAAATAGGAAGAAAGGAGGGCAGGCACAGAAAAAGAATGATAAAGGCTAAGGAAGAAGTAGGCAGCACTACATCAAGTGAGTGGATGATGGTCGCCACCACCTACCACTATAAACTTTAAAAAACAGATGTAACCGGATTCCAGAGATCTAAACAGAGTACAATGGAGAGAAGAAATCTCACTGGTTAACTAACTTATGAAAGATAACTGATACATATCTGTCTCAACGCCACCCTGATACTTCCTGGATTGACTGAAATTATATGAAAAGGTAAAAGGGTGAGAGAATGGGAATACGGGTTAGGAATATGTGCGGGAGTTAATGAGAATGATAGGGCAAGAGAGGGAGTACATCTGATGATAAGCAAGAAATAGAAGGAGAATATAAGACAGTATAGAACAGTGGGTGCAAGCATTGTATGAGTAAGGATGAAAGTAGATATACAAGCTTGGGTGATTGTATGCGCATATGTGCAGACAGAGGACCGAGTGGCAAGAGTGAAAGATGAGTTTTGGGCAAGTGTAGAAGCATGTATGGACAAGTTTGAAAGGAGCGAGAGAGTGTTTTTGATTGGAGACATGAATTGCAAAGTTGGGAATGAACGAGTGGATGGAGTGGTTGGTCAGTGGGGTATGCCAGCTGAAGCAGATGGGAATGGTAGTGCTTTATGGGCATCTGCACTAGTAAGGGGTTGGCAAAAGCCAGTACCATCTTCCAGCATAAGATGATCCAGAGGTATACATGGAGAGTCATGAAAAGGATGGATGGTGAACTTATTGAATGAAAGGCAATGATAGATTATGTGTGTGAGGATGAGCGAATGAGAAGACAAGTGTTGGATGCAAGAGTGTGGAGACGGTGGAAGAATGGAATCTCTGACCATCACTTAGTGATGACCAAGGAAAGGCTGCAAAGGAGTGGGCAAAGAGACCAAGGGGAAGACAGGAGGAAATAGCTCCTGTGAGAAAAGTGGAGAAGTTACAAGAAAGTGAGAAAATGGAAGAGTATAAGAGCATAGTGGAAGAAAGATTGGGAAGGTATGAGTTAGAGCAGGTGGAAGGGGTGGAAGATGTATGTTGATCTTCACGGAAGAGATAAGCGCAGCGTGTGAGGTGGTTTGTGGAGTGAGGAGGAGATGCAGGGGTGTGCAAAAGACAGCGTGGTGGAATGATGAGGTGAAACAAGCTGTGGAACAAAAGAAGAAGGCATATAGTGAATGGCTAGCGAGGAGAGGTAGGGGAGAGGGTGAGAGAGAGAAGAGAGAGGTATATGTGAGTTGGAGAAGAGAGGTGAAGAGATTGGTGAAGGAGAGTAAGAAGAAAGTGGATGGAGAGTTTGGGAGGAATCTGAGTGTAAAATGAAGGGAGAGTAAGAAATTGTTTTGGAAGGAGGTAAAGAAAGTAAGACAGTGTGAAAGGGGATATAGTAGGGGAGTGAAAGATGGGAATAACAGATTGCTGGTGGAGAAGAGAGAGAAATTGAGGAGAAGGAAGGAGCACTTTGAGGATCTGTTGAATGTAGAGAGTGAAAGCAGTGCGAGTATAAGTGGTTGGGGAATGGTTGGGAGAAGTAGAGGTGAGAGGAGGGAGGAAGAGATCAGTAGGGTGGAAGTAGTGGAAGCAATGAAGATGATCAAGATGGGAAAGGCCCCAGGAATTGATGGAGTGTGTGGTGAAATGCTGAAGTATGGGGGTGAGATTGTTGTGGAGTGGATATGGAAGTTGTGTAGATTGGCTTGGGAAGAGGAAAGGGTTGCAGAGGACTGGAAATCAGGTATAATTGTTCCTTTATATAAAGAAAAAGGGGAGAGAGAAGTATGTGGTAACCATAGGGGTATTTGTTTTCTTAGCGTGACTGGAAAAATATATGGTAGAATACTTATTGATAGGGTTAGGCATATAACAGAGGAGTTAGTTGGAGAAGAATAAGGGGAATTTAGGAAAGGAAAAGGGTGTGTAGATCAGATATTTGTTCTAAGATGTTTAGTGGAGAAGTATCTAGAGAAGGGAAAGAAAGTGTATGCTGCCTTCATGGACTTGGAGAAAGCTTATGACAGAATAGATAAGCAAGGTATGTGGAAGGTATTAAGAATTATTGGAGTGGAGGGGAAACTGTTGAATGCTGTGAAGAGTAAGTACAAAGGAGCTAGGGCTACTGTGCGAGTGGATGGTGAGCTGAGTGAGTTCTTTGATCTGAATGTGGGACTGAAACAGGGTTGTGTGATGTCTCCATGGCTGTTTAATATATACATAGATGGGTTTGTAAAGGAGGTGGAAGGTAGTGCTGTGGATGTGGGGTGGCTCTAATGAATGAGGGTGAGATGTGGAAGATTCCGGTGTTGTTGTTTGCTGATGATACAGTACTATTGAGTGAAGATGAATGGGAGTTGCAAGGTTTGGTGAATGAATTTGGGACAGTGTGTAAGAAGAGGAATCTGAAAGTCAATGTAGACAAGAGTAAAGTTATGGCATTTGAGAGGATTGAAATCACAGAATGCACAGTGAGGTTGGATGGTGAGGATATGGAGCATGTGAGTGCATTCAAGTACTTGGGTAGTGTGATGAGTAAGGATGGAAGTTTTGGGGATGAAATACTTGAAAGGGTACAGCAGGGAAGGAAGGTTGTTGGTTCACTGAAAGTGGTGATGAGAAACAGGGAGGTGAGTATGGAAGTCAAGAAGTCACTGCATGACAGTATCATGATCCATACCCTGACGTATGGAAGCGAGGCATGGACCTTGCTGGAGGGTAACAAGTCAAGAGTGAAAGCATTGGAAATGAGTTACTTGAAAGGAGTATTTGGAGTGACATGGATGGACAGGTTGACGAATGAAGAAGTGAAGGAACGTTGAGGGGTGGATGTGGATGTGGTTGAGGAGATTAGGAGAAATACACTGAGGTGGTTTGGACATGTGGAGAGAATGGAGAAAGAAAGACTGACTAATAGGGTGTATGTATGTGGGGTGGAGGGATGGAGAAGAAGAGGAAGACCGAGGATGAGGTAGAGGGATGGAGAAGGAGGGGAAGACCGAGGATGAAGTGGAGGGATGGAGAAGGAGGAAAAGACCGAGGATGAGGTGGAGGGATGGAGAAGAAGGGGAAGACCTAGGATGAGATGGAGGGATGGAGAAGGAGGGGAAGACCGAGAATGAGGTGGAGGGATGGAGAAGGAAGGGAAGACTGAGGATGAGGTGGAGGGATGGAGTTGAGAGGTATATGAGGGAGAGGGGAGTGAGCTGGGGGAAGGGTAGGCAAATAGTGGGTGACAGAGCGACTTGGAAGTGTTTTGCCTGCGGCCACACTTTGGAGGATTAGGGCGTCGGGCTATATCGTTTCGTTTCGTTTAGTTTTTGAAGGCTCCAACATGCTTGCATGGGTCGGCCTTGGTCACCTAATGGCGGCTCTCCACGCTGCTCAATCCCTGGCAACCTCCCTGCTCAGTCCCTTAACCCTTAAGTCACACTTAATGACATCGTTCCATGTCTTTCTCGGTCTACCCCTCCCAACCCCACCCCCAAAATTAACACCTCTCACCCTCTGTACCCAATTATCATCCCCCATCCTCTCCACATGTCCAAACCACCTCAGCCTACATCTCCTCATCACAACACCAATACATTCCAGTCCCATCCTACCTCTCAACTCTTCCATCGTAAACCCAGCCCTCCCAGGCCTTGCACGCAGGGACGCACTGCACATCCACCTAATCATTGTCATTTCTGTATGTTTAAACCTGCGAATATCCTCTTCCTTTACTGCCCAGGTCTCACTACCAAACAGCATCACACTCCTAACACATGCTGCATACAATGACCCCTTAGCACGTAAGGAGAGTCCTCTCAATGTCAGGAGAGGCAACAGCTCCCTGAACTTCTTCCAACCACTTCTCACCCTAGCAAAAGAGCTAACTCCAGCCCCACCTCCGGCACATAACATGTCTCCCAAATAACGAAACTCCTCCACACACTCAAGAGACTCACCTGCAAGTTAGATAGATAGATAGATAGAGAGATAGACTACCTCACTGTCCAGGCTATTCCACAGATTTATGCATCTATAAGGAAAACTATATTTCTTGATATCCTTCAAGCAGCTTGGCTTCTTCAGTTTCATTTTGTGTCCTCTTGTTACTCTCGTATCCCATACAAACAGATCTTCTCTGTCAATTTTATCTACTCCCATCATGGCCCTGAAAACTGCAATCATGTCGCCCCTCTCTCTCCTTTCCTCTAAGGAAGGCAAATCCAGCTTTTCCAGTCTTTCTCTGTATGACAGATCTGCCAGGCTGGGGACCATCTTGGTTCCTGGTCTTAGTATTGTCTCAATCTTGTTTATACCTTTCATTTTGTGTGGGGACCACACTACTGCTGCATATTCTAACATGAGGCGGATCATGGCCACTATCAATTTTTTCATCATCTCATCCATGTAATGAAATGCTACTCTTATGTTAGTCAAGAGCTTATATATCTCTCTAACTATCTTGTTAATGTGCTTTTCGGGTGACAAACTATCCTTGACCGGCACTCCCAAACTTTTCTCTTCTCTTGTTTTTGTGATTGGTTCATTACCCACCAAATAATTCAGTGATGATGTCTTGGTACTTTTCCCAATTTCCAATATTTCACATTTTTTGTGTTGAATTTCATTTCCCACATCCGGCTCCAGTCATGTATCCTATCCAGATCCTCCTGCATCACTTTACAGTCTTCCTCAACTTCTACTTTCCTCAAGATCTTTGCATCATCAGGGAAAAAAATAAAAATAAAAACTTGCATAACTGGTCATTCCATCTACCATATCATTTACGTAAATCAGGAACATTAGTGAAGCTAACACCAAGCCCTGTGGGACTCCACTTGTTACTTCCCTCCATCCAGACATCCTGTACTTAATTACTGTCCTCATTTGTCTGTCTCTCAAAAAGTCTCTCATCCAATCCAGGAGGTTTCCCTTCACTCCTCCTATATGCTCCAATTTCCACAATAGTTGCATATGGGGTACCTTGTCGAACGCCTTCTCCAAATCTAAACACACACAATCCACCCAACAGTCTCTCTCCTATAGCACGTCAATCGCTCAAGTAAAAGCTCAACAGGTTGGAAAGACATGACCTTCCACTTCTGAATCTAAACTGACTTTCAGCCAAAATGTTCATCCCTTCCAGATATTTTATCCATCTATCTTTCAGGATTCTCTCGCACAATTTTGTGACCATGCTGGTCAGGGACACTGGTCTACAGAGGTTCTTCCTTATTTCCTCCCATATAAATTGGTACCACATTTGCCCTCTTCCATTCCTGAGGCATTTTCCCATCTTCCAGAGAACACACAATTAAACTGTGAATCTTATCTGCCAGTTGTTTTCTCCATTCCTTCATTACCCAATTAGAAATTCCATCTGGTCCTGGGGCTTTCCTTACATGCTGAGTTTCCAGTAATTTATACACTTCCTTCACCTCCACTTTTGTATCTTTTATCACTACATTTCTAGTCACTCCCTCCCCCTCTACAAAATCCCTTTCTTTAGTGAAAACCGACTGGAAACAATTGTTCATTATTTCAGCTTGCATTGCCGCATCTTATAGACCTCTCCTTCTAATTTCATTTTGGTGATTCCTTTCAATCTGCCACTGACAAATCTATAAAGCAATTTGGGTTCTTCCTTACATTTGTCAATTACACCGTTTTGAAAGTTCCTTTTTTCCTCTCTACGTATTCTTGTATATTAATTTCTAATTCTTTTATATTCTTCCTTTGTTCTGCTATTACCTCCCTTTCTCCAGTTGTTACATGACATGTCCCTCTCTTTTTTTGCTATCATACACCTTCTATTAAACCACTCCTTTTTCCTGTTTTCCTTTCAATTACTCTTCGCACATATTTTTCCACTGCCGAATTACAGAGGTCTAGAAAGATATCCCACTTCTTTTGTATCTCTCGTTTCTCTGAATTTTCTCCAATCTGCATTTTTGAAAAATTTTCTCAATCTTGTAAAGTCTGCTTTCGCAAAGTTGTGTCTTCCCTGCCAATAAAGCTCTTCTCTTGGCACCATGTTCCCTATTTTCATCTAGAACTCAATGACCACATGATCACTTTTTCCTAGAAGAAACAGATATTTTAAAGATACAATTACGTCAGGTTCTTTGGTTAGCAGTAAATCTAATCTTGCTGGTGTGTCGTTACCTCAGAATCGTGTCTCTTCTTTGACCCACTGGGTCATTACATTATTCATTGCTATATTGAACAATATAGTGCCCCACGAATCTTCACTGCCTCCTAAGTCCCATTCCTCCCAGTTCACTTCTTTACTATTAAAATCAACCATTAGAATTATATTGCTGCTTTTCTCAATCACTTTCTGTAAATAACTAACCATGTCCGACAACATCTACTAGTATTCATCGTCATTCCATGCTTTTGTCTTAGGGGGAACATATATTACTGACATATCTCTCTTGCCATTCTCTCCGGTTTCTAATTTCATATTTATCACTCTGGCCCTACCCTCTCTCATTTCCACAGTATCCACATTTATGTTGTTCTTCACTGCTATCATCATTCCTCTTCCCATTTTTTCTTTTGTCTCTTCTCCACAGTTTGTCTTTTCCATCTCCCAAATGGATATCAATATCCTCTCTGAACTTGGTCTCTACAAAGCACATAACATCTGGTTCACATACCCTCATGAAATCATTGATTTCTAACCTTGCCGATATTAAACCATCAACATTCCTATATGCCACTTCCAAACTTTTCTCACTGTTTTTTTATTCCCTCTTCTCTCCCTTTCTCTGTCAGTACCACTTCCTTACTTTCATATCCATCACTCTCAAAAAAAAAAAGTTTTTCATTCTTCTTCTGTCCTCTTGTCAATTTTTTCCTTTACTTGTTCCTTCAAAGATTTCAAAATTTCTCTTTCTTCTTCATTCAGATTTTTCTTACTGTAATATTCTCCATCCCTGCCGCTTTACTTAGTTTCCAGGTCACTTTAAGTATATCGTTCACTACACTTTCTGATAACAACTTAACTCTCACTGGTCTTGCTTCCTCCTCCTTGAATGGCTCTACAGTATGCTCATTCCTCAGTTTCTTTTTCCCATTTGTTTCCTTCAGGATCGATCTTGCCCAATGTTTTTCTCACCTGATTTGAGTCTCTCTCAAGTCTCACAGACCTAAACTTTTCTTCCTCCTCCCTGTTTCCAAATATTATCACACATCTTTTCCTTTCTACAGTTTCTCTCACTGTTTTCTCTTTTTTCTTCAATACTTTCATTACATATTCTTCCATTTTTTTCTTGTTCATTTCCCGTTCCTCCTGAATGATTTCCCTTAAGCTGACCATTTCTTTCTGTTCTTCTTTCACATGTGCCCACTTTGACTTTTGCTCTTCTAACACACTAATCACCTTCTCCGTTTTGTTATTCCTCTCTTCTAGTTTTCTCCTTAATTCAATATTTTCTTGTTTCAAATTCTCAATCTCCTTGTTCGCTGTCTCATTGGCCTGTATCAGACTCTGCATGGAGTTATCGGTATTTTTAGGCTTGATACTAGATCCTCCACTTTCTTTTCTAGTTCATTAATTCTCATAGTCAATGTTTTAACTAATTCCATCACATTTGTTTCACTGTCAAATCCTGGAAATTTGGGTCCCTCAATGTTTACATTGTTGGCCATGTCTGAGGTTGGCTACAGTATTAAACAGGTGTTATCGAGATTCCTATTTCCTATAAACATTCATGTATACTTACTGACAATAGCTCTTTACATTTTTCATAGACCATATTAGACAGGACTAAAGGAGAAAGGACAAACATAATTCTTGAAAACTACTTAAGGTTACCAGCGGTAGCTGAGGGGTGGTTGAGACACATCCATTCACTCTGGCTGGTCTGCTGTGTATGTATTTACCTAATTGTGATATACAGGAAATGAGCTATGCTCGTGGGGTCCCATCTCTGTTTCTCAATAAGTCAAATTTAGCTTTAAACTCGTTTAAGTTTTTAGACTGGACGATCTCTTTGTCCAGTCTATTCCACAGGTCTATGCATCTATACGGAAAACTATATTTTTTGATGTCCTTCAAGCAGCGCGGCTTCTTCAGTTTCAGTCCATGTCCTCTTGTTGCTCTCTTATCCCATAAAAACAGGTCCTCTCTATCAATTTTATCTACTCCCATCATGGTCCTGAACACTGCAATCATGTCACCCCTCTCTCTCCTTTCCTCTAAGGATGGCAAATCCAGCCTTCCTAGCCTCTCGCTATATGACAGATCTGCCAAACTGGGGACCATCTTGGTTGCAGTTCTTAGTATTCTCTCAATCTTGTTTATATCTTTCTTTTTGTGTGGGGACCACACTACTGCCGCATATTCTAACCTGGGGCGGATCACGGCCACTATCAGTTTTTTCATCATCTCTTCATTC
>JAGKTI010041549.1:0-10231 GCA_018397915.1 Birgus latro
TGTGTGTGTGTGTGTGTGTGTGTGTGTGTGTGTGTGTGTGTGTATATATTTACTGGATCATGGAAAATGTTTCAGAGAGCCTTGGAGGGCCCAATACTTGCCAAGGGCCCCAACCAAATGGGCAGATTTGCATGGCCATGTACAATGTGTGAGGTGTGAATGAGGAAAGCAAGAGGGTGGAAATGGTGAATGTGTTCAACAGTGCAATATATTTTGTGAGGGAACTGTGTGAAACAATGATAAAAGGGTGTGAAGTGGAGGAGTGAGAGGGTGTATAGTGTGTAAGGTCAGGCATGAATGGGAAAGGACGATGCAAGGAAGGAGTTGCTTTGCTGATGAATGAAGTGTGGCAGACTGGAATGAGAGATTATAAATGTGTCAGCGTGAGATGTATGTATGTCAGAAGTTCAAGTTTGAGTATGTGAAAGTGGCAGTGACTGTAGCGTATGCACCGTGTAATGACAGGAGTGAGAGGGAAAAAGACAAAATTTGGGATGAGCTGGATGAACCAGTGGGAGAAATACCCACGAACTATAAAGTGATCGTAATGGGTGATATGAATGGAAGAGTAGGCACTGGTCCTGAAGATGACATAATGGGTTGCAATGGAGTACCAGGAGAAAATGATAATGGGAAGGTGGTGGCGACCATCATCCACTCACTTGATGTAGTGCTGCCTACTTCTTCCTTAGCCTTTATCATTCTTTTTCTGTGCCTGCCCTCCTCTCTTCCTATTTCTCCTATATTTCCTGTCACTTCTTACTGCTTTTCTTTCCTTTACAGGTGGCATTACATTGAGTGACAAGCCAAATGGTTTCCTGTAAGCCAAGAAACCATTTACAACGCTGGGTGGCAACCATATAACCAAACCATACGTGCTCCCTACGTGTCAACAAGTGAGTTGGTGGAGGGTTAGTGCCCCTCCCCGTAAAAAAAAATAACTCAAAGTCAAATGGCCACCCCTTACGGGATTATGGTGTCTGGCAATAGATAGATAGATAGAACTGAAGGACACAAAGATGCACATTAATATACAAGGTATACGGGGAAAAGGGATCACGATGAAAGGAGCCTGATAGATATGGGGAAAGGGGATCATGATGAAAGGAGCCTGATTGATTACATGCTCGTAGAGGGGTCGATGCTGTGAGAGTGGTTGCTGATATGAGGACCGTGAGAGGACGATGTGGAGGTCTGTCAGATCATATGACTGTGGTATTCAAAATCAAGCTGAAAGGAGTGAGGTGGACCACGAGAGAGTGGAGCAGTCAGGGAGAAAGACTGAAAGTTGAGAAGCTGAGGATGAAAGAAATGGCAGACGAATACAGGACCAAAGCAGGGGAGGAGCTGAATTCATTCAACCGCAAAGAAATGGATTTAGACAGTCTTTAAAATGCACATAGGGATTGCTTAGTTAGGAATGCTAAAGCCGTGTGTGATGTGGCGAGAGTAACAACAAAGAAGAAAGGTATGGCATGGTGGGATGAAGAGGATAAGAAAGCAGTGGAGGAAAAGAGGAAGAAGTGGCTAGAGTGGTTACACAACACGGGTTCAACTGATATAAGAACTGAATATACTGAGACCAAGAAGCATGTAAAGAGACTAGTGAGGAAAAAGGAGGAGGTAAATGATGATCTAGGATGAAAAATGAATGCAAAATTCTCTAAAAATATGAAGTCATTCTGGAAGGAGGTGCAGAATAGTACAAGTGACAGTGGAAAGAAATGTGAAAGTGTGAAAGATGTAAGTGGCAGATTATTAACCCATGGGGATGAAGTAAGGACCAGATAGAAGGAATATTTTGAAAGACTGATGAATAGGAATAGAGAGAGCAGAGCCGCTGTAAACATGATAGGTTTTCGGGGTGTGCAGAGAAGGAATGCAGTGCCACGAAATGAGACACTTGCACAGGAGAAGGACACGGCGAAGTGTCTGAAAAATGGGAAAGCAGCTGGGGTGACGAGGTGTATGCAGAGATGATTAAGTGCAGTAGAGAGGACAGAATAAAGTGATTGTTGGAGATATATAAGAAGGCATGGATGAGTGAAACTGTCAGCGGAGTGGAAAATGGCTGTGATTGTACCCTTGTACAAAAATAAAGGTGGGCAAAGTGAATGCACGAATTATCGTGGCATAAGTTTGTTGATTGTTGTAGGGAAGGTATATGGAAGAATTATTATTAAGAAAGTAAGAGAGATATCACAAGTCATAGTGAGTGATGAATAGGGTGGCTTTAGGAGTGGCAGAGGATGTGTGGATCAAATACTGTAGTTGCAGTGAGACCGTTAGTGGAGAAGGCTAGTGAGAAGGACCATACGGTGTTATGGAATTTATGAATATGGAAAAAGCATATGACAAAGCAGACAGACAAGGACTGTTGAAGGTTTGCACATGTACACTGTAGATGGTAAGCTGCTAGGTGCCATCAAGAGTTTTTATGATGTAGTGAGGCATGTATAAGGGTAAATGGGCATCTAAGTGAATGGTTCACAATCAATGTGGGCATGCAACAAGGTTGTGTGATGTCCCCATGGTTGTTCAATATATACATGGCTGGGATGATAAGAGAAGTAAAAACACGAGTAATGGAGAGAGGGATGACGTTGCTAATGAATGGTGATGGATGGAATATCTCAAATCTGTTGTATGCTGATGATGCAGTGCTACTTGCAAATACCAGACAAGAACTTCGCAGACTAGTGCAGAGTTTTGCTGATGTTTGTGAGCATCGCGCCTTGACTGTAAATGCAGAAAAGGGTGAAGTGATGGTTACTGAGAGACACAGTGACTTCCAGAGTGACGTTACACTGTATGGAGAAAGACTGGAATTGGTGACAGACGGTGACTTCCAGTGTGATGTTACAGTGAATGGAGATAGACTGGAATTGGTGACAGAGATCAAATACCTGGGTACAGTGATAGAAAAGAAGAAAATGTGCAAAAGAAGTGGAAAGTAGAGTGACACAAGGAAGAAAAGTAGCTGGTGCAATGAAGGCCTTGATAAGAAACAGAGGCTTCAGTGTTGCAGCTGCACGAGGTTTACATGAAGTAGTGACAGTGCCATGTTTAACATATGGATGTGAGACTAGTGTGGCATGAAAATGAAAAGTCAGGAGTGACAGCAGTGAAGATGGACTGCTGAGGAATGTATGTGGAGTACAGAGTGTGGATGGGATATGAAATAATGTGACTCATGTAAGATGCGGAGTGAGGAAGTCTGTGGACACCAGACTCCAAGAGAGTGTACTGAGATGGCATGGTCATGTGGAGAGAATGGATAACAACAGAGGGGTGAAAAAGGTGTATCTGAGCGGATTTCAAGGAAGAAAGAGGCGAGGTAGGCCAAGGAGAAGGTGGAGGGATATGGTGAATGAGTGTGTGAGGAAGAGAGGTATGGAAGTCGGTAGGGCTAGGGAACTGACAAGAGATCGAGCTGGCTGGATGAATGTTGTGAGAAGAAGTGCACAATCAGGGATTTGGCACTCCTTTTTAAGGTGACAACGTCCAGATTGACTCTTATCGTATACTAATGTGTGAAGCTACAGAATGTGGTGAAAGTTTTTCGGCATATCAGATAGAGAGAGGATTCCAGGGGCTTGAATGATGAGTGAACAGAAGGACTGCCTACTGGATTGGGCAAACTTGGGCTGGCTGGATGTTGCTACTCCTCACCCTGCCCTAAGGTGGGAAAGGTGGTCCGAATAATGATGATGACAATATATATATATATATATATACTGTGTGTATATATATATATATATATATATATATATACCCCCCTGTGGCAGGGGGGGGGACATAATCTGGCCGCACTATGGGCGGTACTACTACTCTGCGGCCAGATTGTGTTAGGAAGAATTCCGCCACCGTATTCCCTGCGTGTCGTAAAAGGCGACTAAAAGGGGCGGGGTGAGGGGACTAGGGACCCCCTCCTCTGTTTTTTAGTTCCTAAAAAGAGACAGGCCAGAGAAAGGGATGGGGGATCGAGTTATCCCCGTACCCTGAAGGTTGGGTCTATGAATGTGCGTGGTTGTAGTACGATTGAGGCTATAAGGGAGGAGATTGGGAGAATGTTTGTGAGAAGAAAGTTGGATGTGTTAGCTTTGAGTGAAACAAAGATGAAAGGGAAAGGTGAGTCTACATTTGGAAGTGTGAATGGAAGATTGTCAGGTGTTGATAGAGGAAGGGCAAGAGAAGGTGTGGCCTTGTTAGTGAGCCCAGAAGTACAGCAGTGTGTGATTGAATGGAAAGAGGTGTCATCGAGACTGATGTGGGTGAAAGCGAAATTTGAACGTGAGTTGTGGGTATTTGTGAGTGCATATGGGCCTGGTAGTGAAAGGGATGAAGAAGAGAAGGAGTCTTTCTGGAATGATGTTGATGAGTGTTTGCAGAGCTTTGGAGCAAATGTGAATGTGGTAATGATGGGGGATCTGAATGCTAGAGTGGGAAATGTAGCAGTTGAAGGTGTAGTTGGTATGCATGGTGTGCCTGGAAGAAATGAAAATGGGGAACGAATGATAGGTGTGTGTGTTGAGCGAGAGATGGTGATTGGGAATACCTTGTTTGAGAAGAAAGATATTTATAAGTATACATGGGTGAGACAGGAGGGTGGAAGGGTTGTTGACAGAGCATTGATGGACTATGTGGTTGTTTCCAGGAATGTAATAGGAAGATTGTTGGATGTGAGAGTTTTGAGAGGGGAGGGTGGAGGTATGTCTGACCACTACCTGGTGGAGGGAAAGTTGAGAGTAGGTAAGAGATGGGTGAGAGCTAGGAGAGTTAGGTGTGGCAGGGAGGTTTTGAAAGTGAGTGAGTTGGATAAAAGAGAGAAAATGATAGAGTATCAGGAGAAATTGAGAGATCAGTGGAATGCAGTGAAAGATCAGGAGAGTGGCAGTGTGGAGGAGGAATGGCAGTTGTTTAAGAATGCTGTGGTGGGGCATGCAGAAGAGGTGTGTGGTGTGAGACGAGTGGGTGGTGATGTAAGGAAGGGAAGTGAATGGTGGTGCAAGGAAGTAAGTATGGCTGTGGGTGAGAAGAGACATGCATATGAAGTGTGGTTGCAGAGGAGGGATGAGGTGTCATATGAGAGGTATAAGGAAAAGAGGAATAGGGCGAGAAGGGTTGTGCGTGGTGCTAAAGTGGCAGCAGATGAGAGGTGGGGTAGGCGGATGACTGAGAATTTTCAAGAGAATAAGGAAATGTTTTGGAAGGAGGTGAAAAGGGTGCGAAAGGGAGAGTCTGGGAAGGAGGAGCGAGTAAAAGCAGAGGATGGAAGGATGTTAACTGAGATGGATGCAGTAAGGAAGAGATGGGCGGAGTACTTTGAAAGATTGTTGAATGTAGAGGAGGAAAGGGAGGCTGAGATTGTGGCAGATGGAAGGGTGCAAGGAATAGATGTGTTGGGAGAGTTGAATGAATCCTTGATTACGATGGAGGAAGTGCAAGTGGCAGTAAAGCAGATGAAAACAGGGAAAGCTGCAGGTATGGATGGGTGTGCTGTGGAATGCCTGAAATGTGGTGGAGCAACTATTGTTGACTGGTTAGTAAGATTGTTGAATGTGTGCTTTGTGCAAGGTATGGTGCCAATTGACTGGGCAAGTGCTTGTGTGGTCCCATTATATAAAGGTAAGGGTGATAAGTATGAATGTACTAGTTTTAGAGGTATAAGTCTGTTGAGTGTGGTAGGTAAGGTGTATGGTAGAGTGTTAATTAAGAGAGTTAGAGAGGGTACAGAGGGAGTGATTGGTGATGAGCAGTGTGGCTTTAGGAGAGGGAGGGGATGTGTGGATCAGGTGTTTGCTGTGAGACAGGTGTGTGAAAAGTATTTAGCGAAAGGTAAGGATGTGTTTTGGGCATTCATGGATTTAGAGAAAGCATATGATAGAATTGATAGGGAGGCTTTGTGGAATGTTTTAAGATTGAATGGGCTTGATGGCAGGTTACTAAAAGGAGTGAAAAGTTTTTATGTAAATAGTAGAGCGTGTGTAAGAGTGGGAAATACAGTGAGTGATTGGTTTCCCGTGAGAGTGGGGCTGCGGCAGGGATGTGTGATGTCACCTTGGTTGTTTAATATTTATATGGATGGTGTTGTAAGGGAGGTGAATGCAAGAGTGTTAGATGGAGGACTGAGTCTGGTGAATGATGGAAGAGAGTGGAATCTGAAGCAGCTGCTGTTTGCGGATGATACTGCACTGGTGGCTGATTCAGTGGAGAGATTGAGACAGTTGGTAGAGGAGTTTGGAAGGGCGTGTGAAAGGAGGAAACTGAAAATAAATGAGAATAAGAGTAAAGTGATGAAGTGTACGAGGTTGATAGATGGTAGGAGGATGATTATAGTTTTGAATGGTGAGTTCCTTGAGGAGGTTGAGTGTTTTAAGTACTTAGGGTCACATGTTGCTGCAGATGGAAGAATAGATGCAGAAGTGAAGTTTAGAATGAATGAAGTTGGAAAGGTGCTAGGAGGAATGAAAAAAGTGTTTGGATGTCGTTCACTCAGAATGGATGTAAAGAGAAGGCTGTATGAGGGTGTTGTGGTACCGACTGCATTATATGGGGCTGAAACATGGAATATGGGTGTAGCAGAGAGGAAAAGTTTGAATGTAATGGAGATGAGGTGTCTGAGGAGTATGTGTGGAGTGACGCGTATGGATCGAGTGAGAAATGATGAAGTGCGAAGGAGAACTGGAATTGTTCGGGAGATGGCTGATCGAGTTGAACAGAGGGTGTTGCGATGGTTTGGGCATATGGAGAGAATGGATGATGAGCGATTGGTGAAAAAGATTACATCTGATGTGAGAGGCGTAAGGCTGAGAGGAAGACCACGAATAGGATGGATGGACAGTGTGAAGAGAGCGTTGGATGCGAGAGGGTTGTCTGTTGAGCAAGGAAGAGTGGCTGTGCGTGATAGAAATGAATGGAGAGAAATTGTGAATGAATAAATGATGACGCAGCCCTGAGAGGATATTCTCCTGCATTTTGTCTGATCAGCTGATCAGGTCAGGTGCAGGTAAGGGGCTGGATCCATTATGATGTGGCAGGGGTAAACCAGCTTTGCTGTCGGGCCCTGCTGCGGATGTCACTGACTGCACTGCGTGGTTGACCCTCGTGCGGTGTGGTGCGGTGAGGATCTGTCCCTTCTCCCCTTTGGGGCTAAGATGCGAATGAATGTGTATGAGTGGATGAGTAAATTGGTAGTGTGTTGACCTGTCTCGGCTACCTCCCTTTTCTTGGGGGAAGCAGCCTAGGTATATAGATAGATAGAATATATATATATCTATCTATCTATTGCCAGACGCCTCAATCCCGAACGGGGTGGCCACAAACAAATCGCCTCCATGTCACTCTGTCCCCTGCCATTTCACTACCACGCTCCCAACTCACACCCCCCTCTCTCATATACCTCTCCACTCCATCCCTCCATCTCATCCTCGGCCTCCCCCTCCCTCTCGCCCCCTCCACCTCACTCACATACACTCTCCTCGTCAATCTTTCACTCTCCATCCTCTCCACATGCCCAAACCAACTTAACGTGTTTCTCCTAACGCTTCCCATCACGTCCTCAACCACACCACAACGCTCCTCCACTTCCTCATTTGTTAGTCTGTCTCTCCATGTGACTCCACATGCTCCTCTCAAATAACTCATTTCCACTGCTCACACTCTTGACTTCTGTCCATCCAACAGGGTCCAAGCTTCACTTCCATATGTCAGAGGTGGTATCACAATACTGTCATGTAACAACTTTTTCACTTCCATGCTCACCTCCCTGTTTCTTATCACTGCTTTCAACGAACCAGCAACCTTCCTTCCCTGCTGTACCCTTTTGAGCACTTCCCCCTCCAGACTACCATCCTTACTCATCACACTGCCCAAGTACTTAAATTCACTCACATTCTCCATTTCCTTCCCATCCAATCTCACTGTACACTCACTGGCTTCACTTCTCTCGAAGACCATCACTTTACTCTTCCCCACATTCACCTTTAGATTCCGTTTCTTACACACTCTCCCAAACTCATCTACCAAGCCTTGCAGCTCCCCTTCGTCTTCATTCAACAACACAGTATCATCTGCAAACAACAGTACAGGGAGTTTCCAAACACTGCCCTCTCTTACTACAGCCACTCCAACATCCACTGCCCGACCTTGTATCTCTTTTATAACCCCATCCATATACAGATTGAACAACCATGGAGACATGACACATCCTTGCTTCAATCCAACCTTCAAATGGAAAGATTCACTCAGTTTGCCATCCACACGCACTGCAGCCTTAGCACCCTCATACATACTCTTCACTGCCTTCAACAACTTCCCATCCACTCCATATATTCCCAATACCTTCCACAAACCCTGTCTATCCACCCCGTCATATGCTCTCTCCAGATCCACAAAGGCTGCATACAACTTCTTGCCCCTCTCTAGAAACTTTTCCACTAAGGATCTAAGAATGAATATCTGGTCTACACAACCTCCTCCCTTCCCAAAACCTCCCTGTTCCTCTCCAACCAATTCCTCAGTAACTTCCCTAACTCTGTCAACAAGTATCCTACCATAAACTTTTCCCATTACATTATATATATATATATATATAGTAATCCCTCTATTATTCGGACGCCCATTATTCGGATCCCTCACTATTCGGACATCGTTGGCTGTCCACCCCCCAAAATGCCAAAAAATTAGAAAAAAATCCAATTTTTTTGGACAGCGTCAGTGTGCGCGCCGATCGGCTGTGTTTACGTGCGTAGCGCCTGTCTGTCCATCCCATTTCCCGCTCTGCTCCTGGCTCGTAAACAGCTCCGACAATGGCGGCCGAAGTGATTGCTTTTGTGGTGATACCCTACCTCCTGCAGGGCTTGATGCTGCTCTTCACCTTCTTCAACATGTGTGCGATGATGGCCCCGCCTCCTGAGAAGAGGAAGAAAGTGGTTCTGACTCTGGAGAAGAAGAGGCAGGTATTGGAGACGGTGGACGCCAGGTGGCTGACATCACGGATTCGTCATGAATTCAACCTCCCTCGCTCCACCTTGTTTGATATCAAGAAGTCCCGAGACAAACTACAGTAAACCCTTGATAAGTCGAACTTTTAGAAGCCGGAATCTTCAGTTAGCCGAACTCAGGCCGAGACCACATATGAAAGTAGGCCGAAATGCAAAAGTAGGGGGAGAAATGGCGCCAAGCGGACTTGTGGTGCCAGTCTGCTGCTTGCTTTTGGAGACGGTAGTTGCGCCATTCTTACTGTCATTTAGTGCTGAACAGTGCTCTCCTTTTGCCTTTTGCTTTGTCAGGGGAAAATGAGAGTTTGCTCTGGCGAGGTCGCCAGATGTCAGGGGAAAATGAGATTTTTACTCTGGCGTGTCGCCAGATGTCAGGGGAAATTTAAGTATTCCCAAGAAATAATGAAATATTGTATAATTGGTATACAATGTATAGCTAAGTGTGCTATGTCAATTCTCTAGGGTCGAGAATTACAAACTTCCTCAACGGCACGCAGCAGAGCTGCAATATTGAGCTGCAATATTGTACCGTTGGCCTACGAGAAAGTTTCTTCTCCCCCCCTAACAATCAAAAAAAAAATTATTATTAATAATAATACCAACAGGCTCTTGGCTGAGCCAAACTCCCAGCTAGCACAACGGATTTAGAGAGTGATGTTAAAGCTGGCCTAAGTACCGGCCGTGATTTAATTCAAAAGTTGTGCTAACGCAGAGTAGCAAACTGTATTAAATAACAGAGTGGAGTAATTAAACACAGTTAACAACTTTAACAAAGCTCAAGAAAAGAACTGTGAATTTATTAATTACAAAGAAATGAATTTATGTTACATGAAATTCAAATCAAATAAAGGAATGCACTCACTCGCTCAAACACTCAGATAACGGCTAAATATTTCAAAAAGCTTAGCCTAGGAAAAAACCAGAAAATACTGATCGGTATGGATGAACAGAGCTGCTGTGACGATCACCAAAGTGGGTGGGGCTGCAGGAGACACGCCAATACAAGCTGAAATCTGAAAACGCTAGAAAAGCACAGAGCCTAGAGAGGCGTCCCGCGTCTCGCCGTGTCTACAGTCAAACTGAGCTCCCATTCAAATCGGCGGCGCGACGAGCGTGGGAGATGCGCGCGCCGGCGTGTAACGGCTAACGCGCCAACAGACAATTGAAATTTACGGGACGATGTCACGACTCACTCAACACAACGTTACAATGTAGAAAATTCGTGACAT
>JAGKTI010041550.1:0-10230 GCA_018397915.1 Birgus latro
AATTTATAGACTTTCTCAATGGTACACAGCAGAGACTAGACGCTCAAGTAGGCTGTAATATTGTACCGTTGGCCTCTGAGAAAGTTAGTTTCTCCCCTTAACATTCAAATAATAATAATAATAATAAACAGGATCTTGGCTGAGCCAAACTTCTAGCTAGCACAACGGATTTAAGGATTAATACCCAAAAGCTGGCTTAAGTACCAGTCGTGATTAATATAAAGAGTTGTGCTAACGTGGAGTAGCAAAACTGTACTAAATATGTGGGGAAATTAAACACGACTGTTACATTTAACTAAGCTCAAGAAAACGAACTGTAAATTTATTGAATACAAGAAAATAAATTTACGTTACATGACTCCAATTCAAATCAAGAAAGGGAAATGCACTCACTCAAACACTCAGACAAATAGCTAAATAACCCAAAATTTAAGCCTAGGAAAACAAAAGGAAATACTAATCGGTATAGAAGACCGTGCTGCTGTAGACGATCACCAAGCTGGTGGGAGCTTCGGGAATACACGTCAATACAAGCTGAGATCTGAAATCACTAAAAAAAGTGATCACTCGAGCTTTCATAAAGCATAACCCAAACGCACTGAGACTACAGGACAGACTGGCTATGGTTTTGAGTGTCCGATGTGAGGAGCGTGTGAAAGGGTGTGGCCGGGCAACGGCCAGGGAGGCGGAAGCGATAATTCAGAAATTATCGCTCAGAGGAATGGACCATCTGCACATAAAAACAATCACTTGCAAAAGAATGACGAAAGTTTTGACAACTTGATGTGAATATAAGTACGCGAGCGGATGGTTGAGAGAATGAGCGAAATCTCAATCTCGTGCATTTCAGAATCATTCATTGGTCCCGCAAAAATCACTCAATGTCACAATTTACGTTACATAATTTTACGATGTAGAAAATTCGTGACAGTAAATACCTAAAGCCTTTAAATTGCAACTCACTGCATTCTGAAAATATTGTAAGGAATCAGAGTCATGTTTTGGTATAGGTAATTCAATTAGAGCCTTCAGTAACTGGGTAATGATTTGCTCCCTGTCTTCATAATTCTGTCTAAGGATGGTCAAAGCCACCTCATAATTGTTTGCCTCCACAGGTAATTCTTTTATCAACTTGTAAGGCCTCCCCTTGACCTGTCCTAACAAATAGGTGAGTTTTCTCACATTGGGGAGATTTGTTCTGTCATGGACTAAGCATTTAAACTGATCCAAAAAGCATTTGTAATTCTGTTTGCAATCAAACTCTGTGAGTGTGATTTGTGGTAATGCCTCTTTACATCGCTGTTCCACAAATTAAGTTTCTGCGGGAACATTAGCTAATTTAGACTCAACTAGCTTCACTGTTGTTATATGTTCCTTCAAATTTGGTAGTCTCTAACTCTAAAAGATCTTTATCATCCTCTTTTACTACTGCTGCTTCTAAATTAACATAACTTTCTTCATACGTTGTCAGAAAATATCGTGAGTATATCCTCACTCGGGGCACCAAAAATGTCGGAAAAATATCGTGAGTAAATATCCTCACTCAGGGCACCAAAAAATATGTCGGTAAATATCGTGAGTCAATGTCCTCACTTGGGACACCAAATTATGTCAGGAAATTATCCTCAGTGATGCTCCTTACTCGAGGCACCAAAATAGTCATAAAATTCTTGTGAGTCACTCCTCTCTAGCAGGAGTTAATCTAAACTGAAACAATGGTAAGTTTGTATAAGTCTCGTGAGTAAATTAAGGCAATTAGATCCCCTAACTCACCGGCAAATCATCTCTCATATACTAGCTAGTTCCCCAAGATTTGGCCAAATCAGTAAGGTCACTTACCTATACATTGAGTCAAACAACAGATGACGATGGGCGTGGTGGTTTGGTATTTCTTGGGCAATCAGGCGTCCTTCTAGGGGTGTATTTACAATGCTAGCTGAAACGTATCTGCTAAAGGAGTGAAATCTGCTGAAGGAGTGAGAGAGTATGGCGAGATCCTTGTCCCTCATGGGATTGAGGAGATGCCAATTATTTATTAATTACAAAGCTACATACAGTTAATTTACTCCATGAAATATACAAGGTGAATCTAACTTAATCTAATCTTAGTTTTAATTAAACTAAACCAAATATTCTCTTATCTATAAAGATATATATTAAACCCACGTCTGCTTTTTATCGTGATGCTTTTCATCCTTTAGGGCACGTCACACTCACGCAAACGCAGTGAGGTCAATGGAAAATTCCTAATTATTTACATGTATGTACAATATGTTGTTCACAAATGTTAAACGCAGTAGCATTTAATTTATTAATAATAAGAATTATTAGCAGAACGTAATCTCTGAGTTTTTAAACCTCTTGAATAATTATTAGCATTCTGCACGTTTTCCTCTGCCTTTTCAACAATCGACAACTATTTTAAAAGCACAACTGCTCTGGAGGAAAATTATTTCCCACAGTTTTTGGGCCGGGGGAGTAATGATACGCTGTATGATGTAATATGACCCCTTCCCAGAAGCTCCTCTCCATCGATCTCGAGAGCCAGGTGCTGCGGCCCTTCTAGGTTGCGCATGTTGACCCAATTGTTCTCCACCATCCTGTTTCCGGGGGAGCCGTTAACTCAAGGGGCACCAGTTTATCTATAGTTTTCATACTGAGATGTCCCCTACATTTAATGTTTACAAGTCTCAGCACCCCTTCTGGGTCTGGATGTGTGGAAATCACCTTAGCTAACGGCCACTGGGATCTTGGTTGTTCGGTTTTTACTAAGACCACATCTCCCGTTTATAATGGATTTGTTGCTGGCAGCCTGGGCCCCATAATATCTTTCTCTTAGGCTCAAAAGATATTCTTCCCTCCAATGTCTATTCCAGATGTCCAATACCCTTCTCAGATGTTGGCATCCCTCGCTCAGATGTTGTCCTAGTTCATTATTTCCAATTGTAGGATCATTTATTTCCTCCTGGATATCCACACAAGGTACCGGATGAAGTTTCCTGCCATGCAACATATGAGCCGGTGTCAATGCTTTAATTCCAATGCTAGTATCATTAATCCTAGCCTCAATTTCAGTTATAATTGTTCTCAGTTCCTCTCTGGTGATCTTAGTTCTGTGTAAAGTTTTCCTTAGGCAGTTCTTTACTATTCCAATCATCCGCTCTGTAAATCCATTTTGCCATGGTGATCTTGGAGCAATGAACTGACAGGTACAATTTCGGATTCCCAGTGCCGACTTAACCTTTGGGTCATTTATTATATTCAAAAGTAGAGTTGCTGCTCCAACAAAATTGGTTCCGTTCTCGCTTATTAATTTGGTAGGACAAGACCTTCTAGCAGCAAATCTTCTAAATACGTTCAGGAATGTCTCTGAACTGAGATCTTCTGCCATTTCTATATGGCCTGCCCTTATGTAGGTGCAGGAACAAACATATATACAACTTATGGGGAGTTCCCTCACCCGTAACAGTTATAGCCCCTTTATAATCAACTCCAGTTACTTTGAAGGGCCGATTTATATTTACCCTATCCTTTGGTAAAGCAGGTGGCCCTGGGTAGTCATATGGCCTTTGCTCATACCTCCTGCATGCTACGCAGCCTTTGAGATATTTCTTTATGACCAGACTACCCTTAGGGATCCAATACCTTTCGGGGATTCGGGCCAAGGTCTGCGGCACACCTCCATGAAGAGTCAAATCATGGGCTTCTTTTACAATTAACTGTACAAAATAATAATTCTTGGGTAACAGTATAGGATGTCTAGTTTGGAGAGGCAAATCAGCCTTTATTATTCGGCCATGACATCTAATCAGACCCTTTCCGTCTAAGAACAATCCTAAATCTCGGATCAGTTTGTTCTTGTTACCAGTGCCTTGGCATAAAAGGTCAAAAATTTCTCCATTATACTTCCTTTGTATCCTTTTTCGCCAATATTCCATGGGATCAGACTTCTTAAACCCCACTTTCTTATTAAAAAATTTAACAACAAACCAAGTGTTGTTAATGAGTTGTTTTATTGATGAGAATCTGCTAATGTCAGTTATCTCTGGCTCAGGTTTTAACCCCACTTACTTATTCAAAAATTTAACAACCAACCTAGTGTTTGTTAATGAGTTGTTTTATTGATGAGAATCTGCAAATATCAGTTATCTCTGGGTCAGGTACTGCTGGATCCAAGTTTACAACACTAACCTCAGCAATACTATACAGTTTTTGCTTAAGCCAATCCTTAGTGAGTAGCCTAATCATTTTGGATCTTTCAACCACAAGTCATCCTTGATCAGTCTCTTTACTGTCGAACCTCTCGAGAGCAGATCAGCTGGATTTTGTTTAGGGGATACATGCATGAATTTAATTTTGGAAGACAGTTCTTTTATACTCTTCACTTTTTTATGGACGAAAGGAATTTTACTGTCCTCCTTTCCTATCCAGTAAAGACAAATCTCACTGTCAGTCCATACATAAATATCCTCAAACTGAATATCAAGAGTAGTGGTTAGATACCTGGCCAATTTAGTTCCTACCTCCATGGAAGCCAATTCCATTTGAGGTAGGGTTCTTCGCTTAATTGGTGCAAATCTGGCTTAGGTATAATAATTTTACTGTCATCTCCTGTTGCACAATAAGCTACTGCTCCACATGCATTCTGAGAAGCATCACAAAAAATGTGTAAATATGACTTCTCATCACTGTTTATCATCCTGGGAACACTTATGCTTGATGTTTTTTCAAATTCTTTCCGAATCTGTTCCCACTGTTCAGCATACGTTTCACCTAATTCTGTGTCCCAGTCTAACTTTTCTCACCAAGCCTCTTGCACTAAACATTTGCCCCTAATGACTATAGGACTGACTAATACTAATGGGTCAAATAACATGGAGACCTGACTTAACAGGGACCTCTTGGTGAGAGTGACATCAGAGAACTTAATCGACTTTACACTTATTTCATAAGCCTCTGTATCCTAGTTAAGACCCAACACATTTTGAGTTTGGGGAATGTCAGTATTTGGATAGTCCTCTTATATTCTATTCCGGATAAGCTGCGAATTTGTATTCTAGCTCCGTAACGGCAAATTTGCCTTCCCACATTCAGAATTGGCTACTTCATAAGCCTTCAATGCTTCCATCTCTGTATCAGCAACACCTTGCAAATTATCCATGTAAAAAGCCTACCCTATTTCTAGGCATTTGGCTCTTTCAAAATGATGTTTCAATGTGTTGCAAAGTAGGAAAGGACTAGCACAAGAGCCAAAGAGCACCGATCGGAAACAGTAAGTTTTCAATTAACTAACCTCATGTTGAGGGTCTTGAGGCCAGAGGAATTTTGTAAATTTCCTCTCCTTCTCTCTCAATCCTATACTGCGAAAAGCCTTACTAATGTCTGCTGTACAAGCATAAGATGCCTCTATAAATTTTAGTAATATATTCCCTAACTTCTCTGTTAGTGTAGGTCCACAGTACAGGCAATCATTCAAGCTAGCTGACTCATTGGATGCTTTACTACTGCAATTGAAAACTATCCTTATGGAAGTAGTTACTAAATCTTTGCTTACAGCATGATGTGGTAAATAATGTCCCTCCTTGTGGTTAACAGGGAATTCTCTCTCTCCAATAAATTTATTCTTCAATTGATCCTTTGTAATATTGTCATATATAGTTAGATGTTCAGGGTTGTCTCTCAACTTTTTTAGAAGAGAATTTAACTGAGCCTTAGCTGCTTGGTAATTTGCAGGGAATTCTGAATGGTTCAGTTTCCATGGTAATCCTACCCAATACTGTCCTTCTTTAAATTCTACAGACTGGTTATACAAATCCAAAGTTATTTTATCTTCAGATGTTGGATTTTCAGGGTGTATTCCTACACCGTCTAGGTCCCAAAGTTTGTGTACAGGTTCATTTTTTCATCCAACAAGTCATTTATCTGAGTAGGTTCTAATTCTGCACCTATTCTAGCTACCATCAATGACTGTGTGGGGGTAACAAAGACTGACTCTACCAATCTGGCCTCTCCTCTGTCTTTCTTTGGAAAAGGCAACTGACCCATAATAAGGTTACCTCCTGGACTCTTGAACAACTGTACTTTATTTCTTTTAAAGGTCCTGTGTAAGAATCTTCCACAGTAATCTGGTCCAATTACCATTTTTATGGGACCCACAGTATCTGATTTAACACTGTTTTGCCAACCTTATCCCTGAGCTCTGCAAATGATCAGAGGTTTCCTTTAGTCCCATTATGTAAATGCTTGTTTCCACCTTATCCAGAACAGCTGCTGTTATGCGGCATTTACATCTGCCAAGTTGTATTAAAGGTCTAACTAAAGCAAAAGACTTTGCCTCCTTAGTAGTCAAGAACCCTGTAATGGCTAAATTTACCTTGCCGACAGTAGGTAACCTTTATTTCTCTACAACGTCTGCAGAAATGAAGTTTTTTTGTGCACCTGCATCAAAAACAGTACATGCTAATATGTTTCTATTTTTAGTCATTACCTTCACATCTCCAACTGGAACTGCAGCCGTCATTGTTACTGGAGTATTCGCTTTCGCAAATGTCATATTGATACTTGCAGTTTTAGAAACCTCATGCGTCAACATCCCTGGGCATAAAGCACTGTGATGACTGTCCTTTTTACATTTGAAACAAAGGTTTAGTTCAATTTTATAGTCCGCGGAAGTGTGTTCGGAATTCATGCAAATCATACAACACCCCAATTCCTGAAGCCTCACTATTCTAGAAGCGTAATCAGGATACTGTTGGCAAGATGCACTGGAATGTTGTTCACCACAAAACACACAGACCTTCCTGTCCTTCACCATTGAAATTTTTACCTCCTTATTTTCATCAGCTTGTCTCTTCCTTGCCTTTATTGTTTTATGCTCAGATTTTAAAGAGCTAAGAAGAGTACCTATTTGTTCTCTAGGTGCCGGCTTAGCCGTCCCTGACTTAGGTTTCCCAGCCAGTTGGTTTGTGGTTCTTTTCCTTATTTCAGCCTTCTGTTTATTTTCAGCAGGCTTTAATGTTCCTTGCAAATGTCTGCAAAGTTGCATCAAGCCTTTCTCAATCTCCTCACAGGAGAAATTATCCTTCTGGTACCTACCATACAAGGCATCCTTAGTGGGTAGAATCTTTAAGGACACAATTCTAGAAAGCATCCAATCTGCTGCCTTAACATCTTCGTAAGTACATAAAGCCTTTAAATTACAACTCATCAGAATTCGAAAATTTTGCAAGGAATCAAAATCATGTTTAGGAATGGGTTATTAAATTAGAGCCTTCATTAGTTTGGTGATGATTTACTCCTTGTCTTCATAAATCTGCTTAAGGATAGCCAAAGCCACCTCATAATTGTTTTCCTCCACAGGTATTTCCTTTATCAATTTGTAAGGCATCCCCTTGACCTGTCCTAACAGATATGAGACCTTGCTCACGTTAGGGAGATCTGTTCTACCATGTACTAATTATTTTTATTTTTATTTTTTTTAATGCAAGGAAGAAGGAACCAAAGGCCACAGGCCTGCATACTGTTCCTTCCAAGAAAAAGCAAAAACAATACAAAAGAGAGCCAAATTCAAGATCCGTTCATTTCGAGATGCCTGGACACACTGCGTTTGAAAGACTGGAGATCATAGGAAGTAGGAAATACAGACAGAGGAAGATAGTTCCAGAGTTGACCAGTTGCATAAATGAAGGACTGGAAGTAACGGTTAACTCTTGCATTAGAGAGCTGAACAGAAAAGAAATGAGAGCTTGTTGCTAGACGGCTCCTACGTGCCTGTCGTAGAGGTGGAGAGATACAAGCAGACAGTTCAGAGGAACAGTGACCATTGAAGTAGCGACAGAAGAGAGATAAAGATGCAACAGTGCGGCAAAGAGACAAAGGTTGAAGGGAATCAGTAAGAGGAGGAGAGTTAATGAGATGAAAAGCCTTTGACTCCACCCTATTGAGAAGAGCTGCGTGTGGGGAGCCTCCCCACTCATGAGAGCTGTACTCCATACACGGGCGAATAAAACCCGTGTACAAGGTCAACAACTGTGCAGGGGTAAAGAAAGTTGAGAATCGACTTAGCACACACACCTAATCTCTTGGAAGCAGATTTCACAAGAGATGTAATATGTTCTTTCCAAGACAAATCCCGAGAGATTGAAACCTCAAGCATATTCAAGGATGGTGCAGGACAGAACTGGACATTATTAAACATTAGTGGGTAATACTGAGGAAGATTTTGTCGGGTTGAAGAACTGAGTTTTGATGCATTAAAAATAACAAGATTATTTTTACCCCAATCAGAGGTACGAGCCAAGTCAGACATGAGGTGTGCCATAGCCTCATCACTTTTTTGTTGAAGTAACTGCTGAGATGGACGTTGCAGAAACCGAATGGAAAGGTGAAGTGTGGAATCATCAGCATATGAGTGGATAGGGTTAGATGTACAGCTTAGAAGGTCATTGATGAATAAAAGGAAGAGAGTTGGTGATAGGACAGAGCCCTGAGGAACACCACTGTTGATAGGTCTAGGAGAAGAACGATGGCCATCTACAACAGCGGCTATAGAACGACCAGAAAAGAAGTAAGAGATAAAGGCACAGATAAAAGGATAGAAACCGTAGGAGGGCAGTTTGAAAATTAAAGATTTATGCCAGACTCGATCGAAAGCCTTTGAGATGTCAAGTGCAATGGCAAAGCTTTCGCGAAAGTCCCGAAAGGAGGATGACCAGGAGTCTGAAAGGTGGGTGAGAAGATCGCCAGTGGAGCGTCCTTGACGGAACCCATACTGGCGATCAGAAACAAGGTTGTGACAGGAGAGATGCTTTAAAAATTTTCTGTTAAGAATTGACTCGAAAACTTTTGAGACCAGGATGTTAAAGCAATTGGACGATAGTTAGAGGGTTGGGAATGGTCGCCCTTCTTTGGGACTGGCTGAATGAGAGCAAACTTCCAGCAAGAAGGAAAGGTACAAGTTGATAGACAAAGGCGAAAGAGTTTACCTAGGAAGGGTGTAAGCACAGAAACACAGTTTTTGAGAACAACAGGAGGGACTCCATCAGGCCAATATGCTTTGTTAGTATTGAGGCCAGTGATGGCAGAAAATACATCAGCCGAAGAAATTTTAATGTCAGTCAAGAGGAAGTCAGAGGGGGGAAGTGATGGAGGAATTGCACCGGAATCGTCTAAGGTGGAATTGGAGGAGAAAGTCTGAGCGAAGAGATCTGCTTTATCAGTAGAAGAAATAGCTACAGCGCCATCAGAGTAGAAAAGAGGAGGGAAGGATGATGAGGTAAAGTTGTTAGAAAGGTTTTTGGAAAGGTGCCAGAAGGAGCGAGAAAAATTTGAGTTGGAGAGTTGAGAACATTTAGCATGGATGAAATTATTTTTAGCAGAGCGAAGAACAGACTTAGCACGATTTCGGGCAGAAATGTATAAAAGATGTGATTCAGGGGTGGGTTGGCTCCGGTACCTCTTATAGGCCCTCTCCTTGTTCCGGACAGCATTAGAACAAGCGTGAATAAACCAAGGCTTTCTTGCATTAGTCAGAGGATATGAGAAAGGAATGTACGCTTCCATGCCCGAGAGAATAATCTCCATAATGCGCAAGACACATTCAGATGGCTCCCGGCCATGGAAGCAATAATCATTCCAAGGAAAATCAAAGAAGTACTGCCTGAGGGCCTCCCAATCAGGAGCTCCAAAGTGCCACAGGCGGCGTTTCTTTGGAGGGTCCATAGGCCGTACCGGAGCGATAGGACAGGTTTAGGTAATAAGGTTATGATCGGAGGGGCCCAACGGAGAGAAAAGATTAACAGTGTAAACAGAAGGATTAGTTGTTAGGAAAAGGTCAAGTATGTTGGAACTCTCTCCAAGGCGGTCAGGGATACGGGTAGGGTGCTGTACAAGCTGCTCTAGGTCATTAAGGATAGAAAAGATGTAGGCTTGTTCACCAGGTGGATCAGTGAAAGGAGAGGAGAGCCAAAGGTGGTGGTGAACATTGAAATCTCCTAGAATGGAGATTTCAGAGAAAGGAGAAATGGATAGAATGTGTTCCATCATAGAAGCAAGATAGTCAAAGAATTTTTGATAGTCAGTAGAATTAGGAGATAAGTAAACAGCACAGATATATTTAGTCAGAGAATGCAGGACAGCCGAAGCCAGAGAGTAGAGAATTCAGAAGAATCAAGTTCAGGAACATGAGAGCAAGATAGATTGTTGCGTACATGTACGCAACAGCCACCTTTG
>JAGKTI010041553.1:0-10230 GCA_018397915.1 Birgus latro
ACTTGCCCATACAACGTTTGGACACAACAAAGAAACCACCACCACAGTATACAAACAATATATACGTTCAGTAATGAATTATGTAAGCCATGCTTGAGCTTCTAACCTCACTAAAACACACTACAACACTCCACAGACCATACAGAGCAAGGTTCTAAAAATAATCACAGACTGCACTGCTGCTACACCCACAGACCACCTACATCAAGAAACCAAATTCCTCAAAGTTAAGGATCATCTGGATATGTGAGGCACCCAAATTCTCACTGCAGCTTCCACAAACCCACAACATCCACTACACTACATGACAGCACATCCACACACATCAAGGAACATCAAAACAACACCCAGCACACAATATCATACAATATCATTCACAAATACTATCATCTCTCCCCCCTCGCCTGAATCAGACCAGCTTCCAAAAGCACATCCATACTCAAATCACTTGCCGCTCCACTCAGTCACTTAAAAACAACACACAGCTGCATGCTCAGCCTCCTGATATCCACCCTTCTGAATCCTATCTCCCTTGTGAGGACAGGGTCTACCAGGCCAGGCTAAGATGTGGGCATCATCCAGCTCTCTTAAGTTATCAGAAGAGCCTGGATGACTCCACTGCTGATGCCTGTCCAGGATGTAACACAACACCCCATACTATTAATCACATTATGGAGGACTGTATTGCACAGTCACCTACGCCAACAACACAACGTACACTCCTTGAGAGCTCTGTGGGAAAGCCCGGTCTCAGCCATGGCTTTCCTTAGGGACTTGGGGCTGTTCGGCCAGACTGCCTATGGAACAACAACAACTACTACTACTACACTCCTAACATATGCTGTATACAAAGATCCCTAGCACGGAGGGAGAGCCCTCTCAATGTCAGGAGGGGCACCAGCTCCTTGAACTTTTTCCAACCACTCCTCACTCTAGCACAGAGCTAGCTCCTGCCCCACCTCCAGCACATAACATGTCTTCCAAATAACAAAACTGTTCCACACACTCAAAAGACTCATCAGCAAGTTCAATCCTTTCACATTTGGCAATCTCCACCAGCTCTCCCAGACGCACCACACGCATTTAATCAGCTTTATCTCGCAGTCTGCCTCTAATACCACTACATCTCTTATGCACCCACTTATCACAAACACTGCACAAGACGGAATTACCCATGCCCTTGTGACCAGTCACACATGGCTACTTTCCCTCTTCTTTGACAGTACCACCCCTAGCCCTAGATGTATACCATTATTTTGTTTTATCTGGATTTACTCTTAAGCCATTGTGCTCCATACCATCTCTCCACTTCCTGAATCTTTCCTCCACCTCCCTTTCAGTCTCTGCAACCAACACAAATCATCAGCATACAACATCTGCCACTGGAGTCCATTTTTGAAGTCACGTGAGAGGGCCTCAAGTACCATGATAAACAAGTGGCTAAAGACTGACCCCTAATGCACACCAACAATCACGGAAAACTCATCCCTCAATTCTCCATTCACCCTTACCTGCGTGTGAGCACCCACATACATGGCCATAACGACCGTAATCAGCCACTCCCCGATCCCAAGCTTTCTTATTGCCCATCTCACCTTCTCTCTAGGGACTCTGTCAAAGGCCCTCTGCAGTCAACAAAAAAACAATGTACAGTTCCCTTTTCTTTCCTATATTTTTCCTGAAGCTGTCGAACAATGAATAAGGCATCAGTGGTCTCTTTGCCTGGCATAAACCCAAACTGCATCTCATCAATATTCACAGTTCTCTAATCATACCTTCTAGAAGTCTCTCTCCATTACCTTCATCATCTGGTCTGAAAGCTTTATGCCTCTGTAATTTCCTCTTCCCAGGGAATAATCAAAATTAGTTGAAGTGAAGGTCAAAACAGTGTCAACTGCTAATTCAGATTTGATGTAACAAAAGGTGCCACCCTTGTTACGGAAGTTTGTGAGGACCCGGTAACCAGAAAAAGAAAATGGAGATATTTCAGTAGAGGGTGATATTTGGGATTCTGTGAGGAACTGAGCTAGAGGGGATACTGACTGAAGAAAAACGTGAACTAAATTCAAACTGGTACTAAGACCACGGATACTGGTGAAGTATAGGGCCGAACCTGCGCTTCTTTGCTGATGAGCATGAACTGTGTTTGCAATAGTAGCTGTCGGCACAGTCGCTTGATAGTGACCGCGAGGACCCTATGCCGCCAGCCCTACCCTACTGGTGGTGGCAATCCGAGATGCCACCGGATTTGAAGATGTTAACACAGCGGCTACGTTTCACAATACCCATGAATACTTAAAATGCTAGAAAGAATACCCACCCAAACTCCCACAATACACCACAACTACCACGCTCCTACACCACCACACTACTCCACCACATTACAACGTTCCCATCACAAATATCACACCGTTATTGTCCGGCTATACCTACCACTATCATCCTCCTTACCCGCCATGCCTTCTCTCTTTAACGTCTTTCCTTCATAGTAAGAACTAAACCCAAAACAAAGATAAATAAATAAAAGAGTCTAGTACGGTGTTGGTGGGATGAAGGGTAGAGGAGAAGAGAGGTAGACGGGGGGACATAGGCGGGGGGGGTAGCGACTAGAATTAGGCCTGAGGATAGAAGTTAACTGACTGGCACCCTACCAGATTTATGTGTCCTGACCTGTGGGGGAGAGGAGGGGGGCTATGTTGATTAGCAAATCAAGGCAGCAGCTGGATGAACCAAGGGCCGATTTTCGGGATGGTTCGACTGGTGGACTCAGTTTTTCCCTTGTCAGATACTCCGCTATTAATGTACCACGGAACAGATGGGGTGTGGAACGTATCAGATAATATACATAACGTCTTTGCGTAGCATCTCATGTGTCTTTCAAGATGGAAGGCAGATCTTGAACCTAGATTAAATAGTGAACATAAACACTGAAAATGGGGGATGGAATAGCGAGAATGAGTTCTATTACTGCATCTCGCTGAGGTATGTACTCGGTATGGATTATCGTTTTTGCTGATTAGTATAAGTTTCTCAATTGCTGCTACTTGTTCCAACCCCTTCTATCACCTTTTCTCTTCTCATGTTTGGGTTTTGCAATTTTTCTACTTTGTTGTTAGTAAGGTTAGCTTAGTTAATGATATGCCGGATTCTTCTTGTTCCGACCTGAAATGAAATCTGTTGTATTCTAGTTAGGATTCACACATGGTATTGTTTAATCCAACCTCTACTAATACTTACTGTCCCATCAGCTGTGGGTTCTCACATTCGTTTTCCTTGCCTCGGTTGGTAAACTTTAATGACATATTACTGGAAATTGGTTGGGAAACTCAAAAACCCTCCAGACTTTGAAAATGATTACATTCTGTTTCATCAGTGCTTACCTTCTGAGGGATTCTGTTGTTAGTGTCCATTTATTCTGACTTGACTGACCCCTACCCCAAACTCGAAAGCTGAGTCATGATTAGTTTAAGTGATATGAAGTTGACAGTGATACTAGAGGCAATATACATGTAGTGAAGTTGGGAATAAAACTGATGTACTATCAGTCAGTCATCAGCAAGGGGGAGCAGAGGATCTCCCCAGAGCACATGAACTGACCATAAGCTTCAGACGAAGACTTTGTGCAACTGTTTCAGTCACTGGATGAACTTGACCCAACAGCACACACAATCAGTGAAAGGGATACCTTTAACCTTAGACGACGAGAGACCACTTTTGACCCTAAGAGAACTGACTGGCGGTAGCAAGAATGAAATAGTTAAGAATTTCTCACATACTGGAAGGAGTACTGGAGACTTTAGTCTTTCCCGATATGGGGCCACTCCTAAGCTGAATGCAATTTTTGTCAGTAGAAACAACAATGTAGCAAAGAGGATAGCAGTGGACTACTGTCGGAAAGGAAGCGAGACTGATCTCGAGCTGGGGGTTTAAATTTCGTTAATACAGTCGTTACTGATCTTTCACAAGACCCATCGACATGTCATAATACCACCCCAACTAATACCGTCACACAAGTTCTAAATGAGCCGATTGTAGCGTATATTCATGATGGGCGGTAAGTATTAATGCCGAATCGGTGACAGGTGAAGGTGCGTGACAGGTAAGAAAACTGCGTGGCCTCGGGGAACGGATTGTCCTGGAAATCCCTTATGCCCTACATTCTCTCCTCCAGTGACCGAAACGAGTTGAACTGCAGTACATTGGTAGACCGTCATGTAGGTCCACCTGGATGACACATGAGACTGAGAGGAAATAGTCAGTGGGTAGTATCCTCGTCAGCCTAGGACGCTTTCTGGTACCTCATCCTTGTTTTTCCTGGTTATAGTTTACATCCATGGCTTATTAGAGAATATCAACATGCAGTATGCAGAAATAATGGAAAGTATCCAAGAGATTATTCTTAATCATGACAGTGTTTACACTTAGACTCATTTTACTCACTGGTAAATAAAATCGTAGATGGAATAGAATATTGGAGATGCTACGACCATGAGATGAGTAATCGACAAGTCTTTATATATATACATCCATTTATCCATATATCTATCTATCTGTCTATTTATATATCACTCGAGGTATTGATAAGCAACTCTTTTTCCTGCAGCCAAGCAATTCTGAGCTCGTATTAAGTTGCACACACACCTTCATATGTCGCTGCTGAAGCGCTAATACCCGCTGTTCGTACTGAATATATGCTAGGGCTGTCTCATTCAAGTCTGGCGTGAAGGTATTGGGGGGAGTGTTATTATGACATGCCGAGAAGTCTTGTGAAAGATCACTTAACCCCTATAGTCCTACGATGTATTTTTTTCTTGCTAACCAGAAGCTTTAATTATGGATATGGAATACTTCTCAGGGTGAAGGGGTTAATGAAGGCTGTATCTAAACCCTCCAGGTATAATGTATAATTCTAGCACAAGATAGAAAAAAAAAGGTGATTTGGAGCTAACAATATCAAAATAGGTAAAATGTCAATGGATTGAGAGGGTAAGGCCGGTGTAAGCAGTCCACTACTGCCACTTGACCACTGTCTACCACATTTACCTCCAGTTATCCTCCTGTTTAAACTGTCATTGACCATACCAAGCCTATAATCTGTCTCCTGCCCCACCCTCCATCTTCCTCTCACTCTCCAGTCTTATTCTTGTCACCCTACTTTCTTCTCTTGCTCACCCTCTTGTCTCCTTTCCTTCCTGTCAGCCTAGTGTATTGTCTTTGACATGTCATTTCTCCTGTCATCCTCCTGTTTACGTCCTCTTATCCCTCTGTCAAATCTGTTACTTCACATACTGCACCTCATTTTCCTACATACGTCTGTCGTTCTCCTGTCTTCAACTCGGTTCACACACGTAAGTTTACCTGCCTGCCACTCTGGTGTGTAATTAATTAAATATTCACTCTTTATATTATGATCAAACAGCCATGACACCAACAACACAACTCCTTTGCGGGGGTTGAATCCTGGAAGGTGATTCACATACTATCACATCTTTGTCTTAAATAAGATTTCTTTTGGAAGGAAAAATAAAAAATATGATAAGATTTCTCATTATCTTCCCCCAGTACTTCCTACAAAACATAGTTACCACCAGGAAATTATATATATATATGCTATGATTAGCGTGTCCCGGTAACGTCTCAGACCTCACTTCCTGTATACCATCAACCATCACCCACCTGCCATAACCCCTTCCTCCAAGGTCTTCAGCCACGCCACTCGCCCACTCTCTTTTCTTACTCTTATCCGTTTACCTACTAAAGCTCATCATCCTTCAGGATCAGTTTCTTTCAGCTCCCTCTATCACCATTCTTCCATTTCATTCTCCCATTCACCCTCTTTCTCCCATTCACCGTCTTTCTCCTATTCACGGTCTTTCTACCATTCATCGTCCTTCTCAAATCCACCCTCGTTTTCCCATGCATCCAACTTTCTCCCATCCACCTTTTTTCTCCAGCTCACCAACTGTACATTCTTCTGTTTACTCTTCTCTCATTCACCCTGATTCCATTCTTCTATGCACCCTGTTCTATTTTCTCCCATTCTCCCTTATTTTGTGTCATTCCATTTTTCATCCTCATCCAGTTTCTCTCCCCGCACTCTACTAGCCCACTTCTGGCCTCTCAGTAATCACAGTCATGAGGCACTTAGCCCTCGTGTCTACATGAAGAAAAAATAATGAGTAATTTGCTACGGGTGATAAAGGGGAAAGTTCCTGGTTACTCAAGGCGACACACAGTTAATTTTTGGCTAACTGGTCCATCTCAAACCATCATGGAACTTCCCACATTAATTTGTATATGTGTAACGAAAACTTTTAAGGAAATCCCATAGTGTGTTTTTATCTCGGTAATAAAGAAAAGTAATAAAGTGCCATTATCTTTCATCTACTCCGTCTGTTGCTTAGTTCTACCTTCCTCGTCAGCCTTTCCCTTCCTCGTTTCCTCTCCCTTGGTCTCTCTCAATATCTTTCCTTTTGTACTCCCTTTCACCCTCTCTGTTTCTCCCCTTTTTTGATCACAGGCACACGTCTTCCTACCGTTCCTCTCCCCCGATTGACCTCTCTTTTTGTAAGGTTCTCCCTCCTCCCCCCCTCCCCTACATCCTGCCTCCAACTCCCCCCTCCCTCCATGGTACCATCCCACTATCCCCCATTCAACCCCATCACCCCTCAACCAGTCCAGGTAAACTCCACAATTTTGCCTCATTAATGGGTCAGCACGTTCCATATTTTTTGCCTCCCGGTAAGGCTGTATTAAAAGTGTGATGTGGCAGACAACGGTCGGATGACACGTAAAACAGAGGCTGAGGTAAAAAAAAAAAAAAAGTCTTGTGAAAATAAGAGACGGTTCACAAACGCTGACTGAAGTATAACAAAACATTCGTATTCGTATGTACGTATTTATATAAGTAACTGTAATCCATGTGATCATATCGCGTTACATCATCATCATCATCATCAGCAGCAGCAGCAGAGAGGAATATTGTTATTGATCCAAGAACAATTGAAATTTGTTGATGCGGTATGGCCACACTGGGGTAATGGATATAAACAGGCATGCGAACAGACACTGGTTGTTATCGTTTTATATTCTGTGTACAAAGCAAAGCCAGGAGACTGTTGACTGTTTTGCCGGTTTCATGCTCTATTTTCCATTCTTTCTGGATCCTACTTCACTTCATTATTACGTGGGTAAAATGGTTTACAGTGCGTGTTTTTTTCATCTCAGAGACATCACGATTTCAATTTTCTACCTTTCTTGCTGCGTCAACTTCAGAAAAAAATTAATTGGTGAAAGATGAAAGTTATATTTCTGCAAGCAAAATATAAAGTATAAGCTGAAATTATATTTATTAGTTTCTGAGCTAATCACATAGAAAGCGTAGTGGATTAGCTGGGCATGAAACTACATATTTGGTGCTTCGGGATAGACATGCACTCGTGTCTGTTGAGTGTTAGAGGGATACCGTGAGTAAATGTTGAGTGTCAAAGTTATGATGCAGGGAAATGATAGTTTTGGAATCATAAAGGGAAGCACAGAGCCTGGATGTGAGGTAGGAGGAGGCGGTCAAGTTAAGGTTTACTCTCCAACTGCATATAATTTCATTCTATAAAACATCAGGTGACTGTCACATATAAATATTTGTTATCACCTTCTCCAACCGGGTGGTGGCCAATAATAGGAGCTGCAACCTCATTCACTCTGTCTTTCAAAGGTCGTATGCAATGATCTACACAAAGCAATTTTAAGCACCATTTTTCTCTGTCTAGCCTAATATTCCGCATACCGAGATGCTAAAATATAAATTACTCTCGAACAAAGAAAAAAAAAGTTCTAATAGAAGGTGGAGGGGAAAGGTAAAACTAATGATTAAACTGTCATCAAGTGTTTTACAATCGCAATGCCTTTTTCCCCTTGCTCTCCGCTCCGTCCCCCCTTCCTTCTTCCAACATGATTGTATAGTCACCCAGATCCCCCCCCCCTTCGTGTTCCATCTTCTTAATAGCGTAGTTAAGTTTTTTTTTTTTTTTTTAAATGCATGGAAGAAGGAACCAAAGGCTCCTGGGTTTGGGTTTCTGTGACGTACGGTACTTTCGTTGGCACGGTAGACGTCGCAGATTGTCTTCCTTACCGATTTGTTTTGCATATTAAACAATAACAGCATTTTTTTTTTACCGGCATTGTTTGCATTAGTAATATACAAGAGGATAATTTGTAATGGTGTGACATGCAAAAAAAATCACTAAGAAAGAAGCATTACAAAATCCCCCAAGCCAACCCCCCCACCACCACCACTCCATACCGGGGAGATCCACCCATTCCAATTTTCCCTTGATAAATTCACACGGTCCTTTTACACCCCTTGTCTTGAGTGTGTTACTTTCTCTTCCTTGTCCTTTCTTCATTATTCTTCGCTCTTTCTGTTCCCTTGCAGCAGGGCCGGATTAACCCTGCTGTGGCCTGGTAGGCAACGCAGAATGTTGGCCTGCAACATATAGATCTCTTTTTTTTTCTTTTTTTCATAGTTTCCAGCTAACTTTTGGCATGACCTATAATCGGTAGAAAGGCGGTCTGCAGTCCCAATGGACCCAGGTTCGAATCCAGGCTGGGGCAGGGAACAGTTTAAGGATTTGAATTTCATTAAAAGAAAAAAAAAAGCAGACTTTCCTGATCTACCAGAAGACCCGCCGACACTTCGTAAAAATATCCTCTCTAATACCAGTACACCAGTCCTGAATGAGACAGCCCTAGCATGTATTCAACATGGACGGTGGGTGTTAGCGCCGAAGTGGTGACATGTGGTGGTGTAGGAGGACTACTGGGCCTTGGGATAGGCCACTGCCCCCAAGAATAGGCCATGAAGCCTTTGCCCAGAGCCGGACACGTAAAAAAAAAGAAGAAGAAAAAAAAGGCCTTTTTTTTTTATGGCCTAATGGGTGATGGCCCTTATTTGGACTCCCAAAGCGTATATTTATTCCGCTCTGGAAGTCTGGATGGCCTGTGACAGGCCGTGGCCTGGTGGGCAGTTTCCCATTTTGCCTATACCTGGTAATCCGGTCCTGCCTTGCAATGCTGCCACCTCTGCTCATATCCGTCCTTTTAATTCGTTCTCGTTATGGTAGTCATCCAACCATCCACCCATCATCCAGTCCTGTACTGCCCCAGTAAGAGTGTAAGGGCCTGGTCTAATTTGGACATTTAAGGCAAGGATGACTAGCCACTCTTCCCTAAGAGGCATTACGTGAGCAATAAATCCCAGTCATTCATAAGAAATGAATCCTGTTGGGCACATTTCAGGTTTCATTTTGTTTATTGTATGGCTGCCGTCCAACAGAGTAAATGTTTTCCTGAGTACGGGAGAGCAATTGTCTTGTTACCTGTAGAGTCACCACTACGAGTATTTAGTACTACCCCCATCTACCAGTACTAATAAAACATTTCTCTGATTTACTCGCCCTTCCTTACTCTTCATTCATCTTGTCCTGTACACAGTAACTGTTACCAATTCCCATTCTTCTCATTGACTTTTTATTCTCCTAAAGCATCTTTCAGTCGTTCCCCATATGTTTTTGTTTCCATGGCCTTATTTCCAGAATTCCTTTTTCCTGTTTACTCATATTCGGCTACAACAGTCACTCAGATCTTCTCAGCAATATGTTTGTTATGCTGATCTACCTCTTTTCCCCACATTTTCTTCCTTCCACCACTTTGCTAATATTTTGCATCATCACCGTAGACACACTCTGACTTTACCGTCACACAAGTGGTGGTAGAGTAGCTAGAGTGGTGGAACAGGAACTACTCGGTTTGCATGTTCGATCCCTGGTGCTGCAGATATTCGTTTACCTAAAATAAATCGGAAAGGGAGAGGTGCTAGAACGCCTGCAGTGTCAGTGATAATCCGGCCATTATCATAGTCACACTCATCGAGCCACCCTATATGGAACCGCTTTGTCTCAAGGAACTCTATAACTACATCCTACTTGCCCATAACACATTTATTATCAAGAGTTTATCAACCCTTCTCGACTTTTTCTTACTGTACTATGCCTTTCATCGTCGTTCTCTTTCCTTTCCCTGTACTCTTCCTCCTCTTCTCTCTTCTTTTCATTCATCATCCCTTCACTTCATCATCACTATTCTTTTCTTCAAACAAATCCTCCTCCTATTCCCTTCTTTCTCCTATTCTTCTCCATCCTCTTCACTTTCATCTTTCTCTTTCTCTCTCCA
>JAGKTI010041557.1:0-10230 GCA_018397915.1 Birgus latro
TGCATGCAGGGAGAGCAAGGGTTGGCCATCATGCTGTTTACTGATGTAATACATTATTCCTATTGTCCTCATGCAATTTTTAGATGCCAGGTAGTCTTATAAGATGTTTCAATAGGATGTGGCCATTAAGGATGTGATTTCAAGTGGTGGTTGGGGGTTACTGGTAATCCAATGCCACTGAGGTCACTCTCGCCTCAAGTGTGTGGACTGAGCAGCCAAGCTCTGAGCCTCAATGCTACTGATGGGGCAATACTGTACTGGATGATGGATGGAATAATGTGTCCATTAAGAAGGGAAATTTCTAACACGACTGTTGTATCAGCTGGATTCAGTAACAACAACGAATGTACAATACAACAAAATGCAACCTATAACGAGAATTTACCATACAGAAGTAACTGACCAGCAACTCAACAGCAAATGAAATTAAAATGCAGAGTAGGCTACCTGTACTGCTTTTGGTTCCAGACTCCAGTCAAAGTGTACTTCACATGGATCTTCTTTCCTTCTGTTCCGTACTGTGATTAGCACAGTTGTACAACAAAGAACACGAGCACCATGCAGCTAAGCCACTCACATTTCCTGTACATTCGTCTATAAAGCCTGGGGTTATCTCAATGTGAAATTTGCTCTCTCTTGTTTACACCTCTATTTCAAAACAATGCTGACCTTCTTTAATACATTTATGTACTTTCTTTGCAAAGCAACCCTTATCACCCTTACATAAATATGCAACTCTGACTTATGGTATATAGCTACTGACTTTTACAACATCAGTTTTGCAGTACTTATCATGGAACAGGCTACAGCTTCTACCAAGTTTCAATAAGGTTAAAATCTGCTTTTTAAGTGCTGTTATTCAAGGAATTTTATTTTTACTCATTTCCATAAACTGAGATACAAGGCTTTATAAAGTCCAATGCTTATCCTATGATGCACTAGAGGATGACGTTCTATATGGTACAATTTGATCCTCCTAACCCTGTCTTGGGTTGCACTAGAAACTGTTCCTGGAGGCACTAGAGCTTAATCCTCCTAACCTTGTCCTACGATGCACTACAGGCTGCGTACAACATGGCACAACTTGATCCTCCTACACTTGTCCTGAGCAGCACTATGAGAGTTTGACCTTCTTGAGGGGTGCAGCCAGGATAGGTTGGGCACTCTCTGCCACCAGGACTGCCACCCCTGCCACTGCTGCCAACCCCACTCCTGCTACCACCACAACTCGGCCCACAAAAAGTTTGTCAGTCACCTGTAGGCAAAACACACATCAGTTAGTTCACGAAAAAGATGGGCATGGTAAACAGAAAATTTCTCAAAATTGGAACTTCATCATAAAAGTGGGCAAACTAGCAACACAGTTCTCAGTGAAATGGGCCATACATCAGTAATCATTTGAGCTTCCAAAATTCTTGGCTCCACCTCACAGCCATACCATTCACAAATATTGTACAGGCTTATATATATATATAAACAGGCAGACCCCAAGATATGATACCCCAAGTTGCGATACCCCGGCATAGCGATGGCGGTACAAATACCACCCTACCCTGCCATACGATGGCCAAACCCCAGCATAACGATGAGTTTTGTTTTGTTTTTAACCGATTTCAATGATATTTCAGACTTAAATTTTGTGTTTAGGTTGATTTATAAACTGTTTTTAGACTTAGATTAATGTATTTTAGTCACAGGTGGGGTGAACACTGTCATTTTGGGGTACAGTTTACTGAGTTTGATTTTTTCCAGACTTGTCTTTGATGACTTTCAGATTATATTTTTGGGTAAAGGTGAGTTATAAACTGCTTTCAGTCTAAGTTTAGCTTGTTTTAAAACTATTTGGGGGTAAGTTAGTTGGGAACTTGTTTTTGGACTCATTTGGGTGGGTTTAGAACATGGCTGAGGGGGAAACCCAAGGCTCAAAAATGCATCCCTATACAGTACTCTAGCTACATGTTAATTCTACCCCGAGATACCATACCCCACCTAGCGATGGGGTTTTACTTAACCAAATGCACCGTTAAACTGGGGTATGCCTGCATATCGTCATCAGCCGTTGAAGTCCACTGCAGGACTGGCCTATCCCTACCGAAGCAGGGGCGATACAGCCATGTATCCCTACCCAGTGGCTTAGGCTGTCTGGTAGAGAATGTAAGTAGGGTGAGAAATGCTTGTGAGTGTAATTGTTGTGTTGTAGGGGCTTTGGATGCGTGTGTAGTCTGTGAACCAAGTGTAATCGACCCGCCTTAAGCCGACTGGGTGCAAGCATACTAGTATGCGACACTGGTTCAACCACAGCACCCCTTGTGTCCGCCAAAGTGGTTAGTGGCTTGGTGAATGCTTCCCAATGTTTTTGCAACTTAAGTTGGAGGCAAACCCGCGCCTACCAGCATGCACGTCACACACTCTGCCACTGTACCACAGAGGCTCCATGCCTACATATATATATACTATATATATATATATATAGATAGATAGATAGATAGATATATAGATATATATAAATATATATGTATATGTATATAATGTATATATATATACAGTATATGGTACTGTATACAATATACAGTATATTAGGTGCACTGTAATTATAACTAACATACAGAAAGAAAAAATTTGCGATCTCAAGAAATCTGTGGATGCACACAAAGCAAGTGATCCTACTGGAATATCCTGCTGCTTCTTAAGAGATTCAAACCAATCTATGCATATATGAACTTGACCTCAAATGGTGATTCATAAAACTAAACTACAGATCATACACTATTGAAAAAAAAATAAAATTAAAAATTATATATAATGTGCCTGTTCAGTTGAGATCTTCATATCCATAGCAAAATACAGTAAAATAATACAGTACCGGTAGTAATGATGTTGAATACAGAGGCATTATATCAGCTATACTGTGCCTAATAAAATCAGTTTGCCGTACAAGTTATAAAAGTACAGTAACAAAACCAACAGTTTCCATAATTCTGCTTCCTGGTGCAAGAGGCTGATATTTCATTAAAAAATAAAAATAAAAAATACTACTGGCACTGAAACATATCTATGTTGTTGTTGGTCTAATTTTGGTTCCAGGCTTATGTAGATATGAACATGAAGGACTACAGGAAACTGAGCACTTCAACCACACACTCCCAGAGACTATTTGTTGAGGCTGGAGGTTTGTGAGTGTTGTGAGAGTGAGGTGCATATGCCTGGGTGAATGCAATATATAAAGACCTATGAAAACTGAACAGTATTTTTGACAACCAAATTTCAATCAGTTTTAGGGCTAATGGTAGGATATTTGTGCAAAAAAAAAGAAAATACTAGTATTGTTAAAAAGTAAAAAGAAAAAAGTGCAAAAACCCTTGGATACTGTAATAAAATCTTAAAACATACAGTACAGCAAATACATTCTAAAAAAAAATAATCTAAGATAAAGTAATTTCTTTAGCCATACTAATTCCTGTGCAGCACCATTACAATCTTAAAAAAGTACGGTATCAGTATGGTAATTTGTTATACAATCGCAAGCCACAGTTTTTCTTCGCCCTCTAATCATACCCCTGACTGGAGGGAAATCAAGTTTCACACCAAATGAAGATCCATTGTCTGGTGTCAATGTTCTCACTGGAAACATTGCTAGACTTCATAAGTAACAATGTCAATACAGTAGTTCTCATTTACAATAATCCAGCAAAGCCTCGAACTACCACCTTAGCAATGACTGATAGGCCTTTGTATATTATATGTAATGCTTTGGCTACGATATCTCTTAAGGCAACGGCAGGAGTGGAGGGATGAAAAACAGAAAATATGGCTCTCGACTGTATATCCACTGTAGAAAAAAATTATCTATTAAAAAAAATTAGCTTTTCAGCCATACCAGCTCCTGTGCTGGTGGCTGGTGAGGATCACTGTGTTGTGGGATGAGGAGAAGGGAGATGGAGAGCACTGCTGCGGACACAAGGACACCGACTGCTACCAAGGAGCGCCGGCGACTACTTGCCACCACAGCTGCCAACACTGCCACCACCCACACTGCCACCAGCACTATGACGCCTGCACCCACACCCAGCAACACCATGGCACTAACTCACCAACCAGACAGCATGCACTCCCTTACATGCCTGCACCATGCATTAATGGGACACTTGGTATTAGAATATAAGCTAACACGTGACCACATACAACACAAATTAATGGGCCACTCATCAATAAAAATTACTAAAGGGACAGACATTATTATAATATACACTACCATTATGTCAATATTACAATATAACACAAACTAATGGGGCACAAAGTGTTAAAAAACCATTAATGGGACACACACTATTCATCTCATTAATAGGACACACACTCTTAGAAACCATTAATGGGGCACACACTGTTAGATCTCATTAAAGTGACACACACTGTTAGAAACCATTAATGGGGTAACTACACACTGTTAGATCTCCTTAATGGGACACTCACTGTTAGAAACCATTGATGGGACACAAATTTTTAAAAATTATTAATGGGATACACATTCTCAGATATCAAAAAAGTCTTCACTATGATGACATGCTTTTTATTTTGTCCTTGCGAACTCAGCCTTGGATGACTTTATTCAGTTTACAAGAGACTTTCCAGACTGGAGGGATTCAATAGAACCTTCATTAGGCTTTCAAGAACCACACACATGGTATCTTCCCTAAACTGAAAGAAAATCCTCTGTAAGGAGAAAGAATAAACAAAAACTCACTGGAGTGAAAGGAATGCCATTTGTCACCATCCAAAAACATCATCATATGTCATAATACAACAAGAATTAATGGGGCAAAAAACAGGCAGGTTTATTCAGCTTAGGAGAGACTTTTCAAACTAAAGGGCTTAGATAGGGTACATCTTTCACAGACCCCTTCACAACAAAGTGGTCTGCCCTAAAATGAATAAAATTATCTGAAGGTACTGCTATCAAGAATAAATCAACAGAACATATTACCTACTTCAACAAGCTAATGGTTTATCAATCTACAGCCACATACTGAATCCATAACCTCAACAAGAGTGGTCACGTTAAAACTAACAATAGTGTACTTTAACCCAGTCAACCTGAATACATACTTTTACGTAATTCTTGCTACCATCAGGGATTTCTTACAAGTCAGATACGATTTCTTGTACTGTACTGAAAAAGTTAATGACAGTAATGATGACAGTCTATGTTTGATTCCTCCAGGTAAGAAAAAGGGTATCTTCTAAGGTTAATAATAATTGTTAAGTGGCAGGAAGAAAAAAAAAAGAAAGATACACTACTACAGTGAGTTAGTTAATTACTCAGCAAACAACTGCACACAATTCTGACATTAATATACTATTAATTCTAATGAATGGCAGTTCCATAAGTTGATTTTAGGACATCTGAGAAAGTATGGTGAAATTACAATACTGTATAGTATTATCCTTCCTTACCATTGTCATACATATATTCCAGAAATCAAAACCAATTTTATACAAAAAAAAATTAATCTATCAATCTTACTGTATATTTAAGAAATAATGATAAGTTACTGATATGCATTACTCAATGTTTGACAGGACATAACTTACCTCAATATGAATGCCCTACCCTTGGCATATTTCAGCAGAATAATGGCATTGTTTAATCATACCCTTGGCATTTTTGTCATTATAACATCTTCAATAGAATTTTTAAAAAAATGTTCATCAAGGAAAAACATTATTACTATATTCACAAGTCAATAAGCGAGTGTTTACAAAACAATTATTTACCTCAAAGTTGTGCTGTCACCAAACACTTCTAATAAAATTACTTCCTCTTACCAATCTGTCACTTTCCCTCACATACTATTCTGATTTTATCCTTCCATCTCATAACTGGTCTTTTATTCTTTGGGCCATTTATATGACCACATTACTTCAGTACACTCCTAGCTTCTTACCCTCACCTAATACGTCCAACCTCAATGGTACTGACATAAATTGGGAAAGTACTTTCACTTTTAAGGTCCTCGAGTGCTAACCTTGTGCTGTTTTTAGATCTAAATTTGATAAAACAGTTTGCTTTATGGCTACACCCGACAATCAGTACCATTACAAGCTGAGGAGAAGAAAATTAAATACTAAAACTCACGTAATCAAAGGCAATAAAACATCACGACCCTGACCTCCTTTTCCTAGATAATAACCATCCTGAACCGGGGATAAATAATTTACCGTATAGGAAGTGTTTACTCCCTTCTAAGCAAAACGCGCTTACCAATCATAAATCATACATATTTTTATAAATATTACTATCTTCACCTCACTCACGGAAGAGATCAAATATCCCAATGGTACCGAAAGCGAGATATCATGAAATAGTCGTGATGTTTACATTTCCTTGCATTTAAAAATCAATAAATCAACAACAAATAAACGCTTATTTTACAAAAGTATGCAACAGTACATTACAAACTAAGGCTAAATTTATTCGTGACTGACAATTGCATTTGCATGCTGCTTTTCATCAGAACTGATTAATTTATTATGCTAGTTTCGAATGTTAGACAGCTACAGTGCCACTACATTGTGCGGTTTATTTGAAAGGTTTTCTTTCAGTTAATTATCTGCGGAAATATTTCTAGTGATAGGGGTGGTTAGAGAATACTTATTGCAGTCGGCTTACTCGGATTATCCTGAGCAGCTAGCTGTTCATTTATCTATTGTTATGTACAGTGGCTATTAAATTAAAATTACTGAGATCTATGGCAGTCGCTGCCCGCAACATGCCGAATACCCCAAGACGAAGCACTGGTGCTTGTATTTTTACCATTAGTAATGAAAGCATAAATATCTCGCGCTGACACCAATTCTACAAACAGTTAGCATCCACGGCACTGCACACCAAGTTTCTTGAACAGTATCTACGCATTTTACATGCAAATATGTCCTGAAGGTATTTGTGCCCGCGCCGATATTCATTTACCAGACACCACAAGGAATATTATTGTGCTTCGGAATTATTCTGGTGCTATTCAAATATATAAGGACTATGGTTCGAACAAGCTTTTCATTCATGCCACACTCAGTCGCATTAAGACGACTTCACCTTTACATTTGCAAAAATACTAGATTTCACGTAAATCGATATGCATAGAACACTGACGTGCGTATATGGCAATACTGGAGATGGCTTCTCATTGCCGATCGCAAAATAATTATTTTCTCGTTCAGTTGCTGCAGTTACATGAGAAGGCATCAAAAGAATCTTCTGAAATGAGTTAAAAGCGACTCTCTGTTGTAGAGAGGATATTAAAAAGATTTTTTCCACTCAATCAGATTTTCTACGTAAAATTTACCATTTAAGCCCTTCGATTACTATTTACTCGCTCATTCATTCTTGAGATTTAACTTCATTCAGATGAGGATTTTAATTCCATTCCCGTGATTTGTTACTAGGGCTTTATTTGTAAACATTACACCCATTGAGAAGAGATCTGACAGGCATTCCAGTACTCGCTTATACACCCTCGCCTGTCTTGTGTGTGCCTTACCGCAGGGGTCTGAAACTCACCCTCCACGGACATTTTGCTGCCCTTTGCTCCTTCACTACGAAAGGTCTGTGAGCTGAGTAAGCGCGGTCGTCGACAGTATGACCTGCGTCGATCAATATAATGACCAAAGAGGTGATGGGGCGGGAGGTAAAAAAAAAAAAAAAAATAAGGGGGGGGGAGGGGTCGATGAGAGTAGGATGTGCTGGAAATTTGATGATTGGTGGTGATGCTGGGTTAGATGTATTAAGCATGAGTTTCCATGTAAAAATGAGTATTGCACGTACAGTGGTGTGAGTAGAATGAATGCCTATTTCAAAGTACCCTCCTAGACTGGTGCGTCATGGGGTAAAATCGTGCGTGTAAGGGGCAGAAAAGCGTGTAGTCAAACGAACTGTGGTGGGGTGAGGAGGGGCCATGAAAGAACACCACGTGAACACGGGTACTTTCACTAACCTCGCGTCTTGTGATGACGGTAGTAAGAATACAAAATACACATCGTTACTACAGGAACCTAAGGAGATTAATTCTAACCACCTCACCATAACAGGTCTCCATTAAGGTAAGTAAAACAGTCTGGCGGTAATACAATTATCCGAACTGACATGATGTTGCTGAAGGAACTATAATAAATTCGAATTGCTTCACCACCTGACGGAACTGAGTCACTCCCACATCTTTAATACTATATTGTGGTTGCATGAATTTGGTAAACTTTAGTTATACGATAGGAAAGAATCTCATTGGTTACAGGTAAAACCGAGTGTTAAGTGTAAGTGACCATCAACTAAACTGGAAGGAGTAAGAGATCTTGAACTGTAAGTTTAGAACAAAAGCACTATATTGGAGATTGTGTCTAACTTTTGCACTACGAAGGAACTCCCCGACGCTCACTAAAATCAATTGACGGTATAAACAAAATAGAGGCATCATTTTGGCGGGGTGAGAAGGGAGTGCTAGTATGCCATTTCATTTAACAGGGTACGTTGGCATCCTCTCGATGTTATTTTGGAGGAGAAAACTAGACATCTTCCTACCATCATGGGGTTAATTCGACTCGCTATGATGACAACTGACTGCGGAGAGTGAGAAATGTTGACGTCGGGGGTAGGGTTGTGAGAGGTAGACCGAAAAAGACCTGGGACGAGGTCATAGAGTGTGATCTCAGGAAGAAGGTACTGAACAGGAAGGCTGCCAGAGATCGAGCAACGTGGAGAACCGCCATTAAATGACCAAGGCCGGAGAAAGAAAGCATGCTTGTCGGAGCCTTTACAAACGATACGATACGATGTGAACTTTTTATTTTTCTATTTTTAGGCGGCGTTTTTATCCGGCTGACACTGCTGGCGGTATGACGCAGGCACACGGTCGACGGACGCTATTGTTTTTCTTAGTCCTAGCAACTAGCGGACGCCACTTTCATAATTATTATCCTCGCTGTTACTAGACAAGTTTATTTAGCTTAAAGCATCCATGGTATGAAAGGGATGATAAAGACCACAATAATCTTACTCTATCCTAATGAAAACTCATAAGCTGAATAAACCTAAATCTTTGAAGAATACATTACAAAAGATGTCCTCTGCGTGATGCCGTTAAGAAATACCTTCCGTGCTACCTAATTAGCCCACATTTTTTTCCCTGTCGTAAGTACAAGGCTGTATTCACCTCGACTTCAGTTTCTGTAATAGGCTAACGTATCTATTTTTCAGTGATTTGGATATTTCAACCCCCTACGTTAATACTTCAAAGTATGCCGACATAAAATAAATAGATAAAAAAATATAACACAAGAAAATAATATGGAATAAAGTACAACATAAATCGCTAAGGAAGTGGTGCTGAGATGTCTTTTATATCTGTTCCAGCAAGAGTACCACCATCATGCTTTTACCGAATCCGATGAAATACGAACGCGCAGAGACGGGATGACCCAACGCGCTTGACTGAATTGCCTTACGTGTCACCTCATACAAGTCTCTCTCTCTCTCTCTCTCTCTCTCTCTCTCTCTCTCTCTCTGTCATTTCTGGGTAAAGTGTCAGCCGCCGTCATTGGGATACGGAACTTTCCCACTTCACGATTTGTGCAGGAGATTTCGCAACGTCTTCTCCTAAGCGATTTATTTATCTTGCATGACAGACTTTCAGAACGGGAGAGGTTAGGCATGGTTTAATAATTTCTTTCTCATAAAGAAGTCTTACATAAGCTGAGGAAAATCGTCTGGTGGTTGCAAGAATGAATGAATGAATAATGAATAAATGAATAAGTGAATGAATGAATGAGTGAATGCAAAAAAACAAAAAAAAATGTAGCAGAATAGAAGTTATGTGTTCTGTTGTAAGTGCAATCGATTCAATATACAGTATATCGATATTGAACAGAGACATTAGCATACATGAAGATACTTAGGTGTTACATGCAAAAATAAATCGCTGTGGAAGAGATGTTATGACAACTCTTACACCAGACACCAACATCCCTATTTTTCTGACTAAATAATTTGAAGTCACACACACACACACACACACACACACACACACACACAGCTATGTCATTACCAAACACGCATAGCTGTATGTTTTTCCATGATCTGGCCTGCGGGTCACCTTACACGGTTCTCTTCCTAAGTTCTGGGTAAAGTTCCAATCTCCCAAAACCTCTCTCTCTCTCTCTCTCTCTCTCTCTCTCTCTCTCTCT
>JAGKTI010041558.1:0-10230 GCA_018397915.1 Birgus latro
TCTAAATATTGGGGATGTGTCATGTCTTCACTGTTGTTCAGTCTGTATATGGATGGGGTTATAAAAGAGATACAAGGTAGGGCAGTGGATGTCGGAGCAGCTCTAATGGAAGAGGACAGTCATTGTAAACTTCCTGTTCTGTTGTTTCCAGATGATACTGTATTAAGTGAAGATAAAGAGGCACTGCAAGGCATGGCGAATGGGTGTGGAAGTGTGTAAGAAAAGGAATCTAAAGGTAAATGTAGGGAAGAGTTCATTTGTGCTTTTCGATAGAGATGAAGTCACTGAATGCACAGTGAGGTTGGATAATGAGGAAATGGAAAATGTGATGCACTTAAGTACTTGGGCAGTGTGATAAGAAAGGATGGGGGTTTGGTGGATGAAATGCTTGAAAGGGTAAAAGAAAGAAGAAAGGTTGCTGATGCACTGAATGCAGTGATAAGAAATAGGGAAGTGAGCATGGATGTTGGACGTTGGATGAATGAACATGGATGATTAAAGACGTTGCATAAAAGAATTCTGATACCAACTCTAATGTATGGAAGTGAAGCTTAGACCTTGTTGGAAGGTCACAAATCATGATTGACGGCAGTGGAAATGAATTATTTGAGAGGAGCATGTGGAGCTGCAAGAGAGGTGAATAACGTGGAGGAAGGGGTAGGAAGGAGGAGACCTAGGATGAGATGGAGGGATGGAGTAAAGATATCAATGAGGGTGGAGGGTGTGAGCTGTTTGGAGGGAAATGAAGTGGCGGTAACACAGGGGCGATTTGTTTGTGGCCACCCCTTTCGGGATTAAGGCGTTTGACAGTAGAAAGATAATTAGAAACACTTCACCGTACGTTTATATAATTCTTAGAACAGAATGAGAACTGGATAACGAGTTTCAGTCCGACAGAACAAAAATATTAGCTAGATAAATGGAGCTGCTATATTTAATCTGTGTGTGTGTGTGTGTGTGTGTGTGTGTGTGTGTGTGTGTGTGTGTGTGTGTCTGTGTGTGTCTATGTGTCTGCGAGAGAGAGAGAGAAAGAAGCTACTCCCTCTCTCTCTCTCTCTCTCTCTCTCTCTCTCTTTCTGGGAGCAGTGTGGCTCAGTGGTAGAGCGCTTGACTCAAGACCGAAGGGTCGAGAGTTCGCTCCCCGCCTGTGTAGCTGCCCCTCTGGGAAAGGTAGTGCTCTCCTGTCACCCAGCAGAGCTGTATGATCGGTCAAGGTCTAGTTTGGGGAATTGTTCTCTCTCTCTCTCTCTCTCTCTCTCTCTCTCTCTCTCTCTCTCTCTCTCTCTCTCTCTCTCTCTCTCTCTCTCTCTCTCTCTCTCTCTCTCTCACCAAATCACCGTCCACCACCACAGCTCTTCAACGACCACATGACGTGGTTTCTACCCCGGAACACAGCCTTCACCCCTCTAATATCCCACAGCCTTCAGCGCATCGTGGAAACAGGCTTACTGGCAAAAATATATGAGACGCACGTTAGGAACACCAACGTACCAACCACACAAGTAAGTTGAGATGCACTGCTCTGTTTTCACCTTCAGCTCAAAAGGTTTGATGATTATTATCGTCATCACTAGTGCAGCGCAAATGAGACCATTATTATTATCATCCAAGCAGGGCAGATCAGACCATTATCATCATCATCATCACCGTAGCAGCGCAAATTAGGCAACTATGATCATCAATTCATCATCATAATCACCGTAGCAGTACAAGTCAGGATCATTATCATGCAGCAGTGCAAATCAGACATAATTATCATCATCATCATCACCATCAACGTAGTAGTACAAATCAGGATCATTATCATGTAGCAGTGCAAATCAGACATAATCATCATCATCATCATCATCATCTTCATCGTAGTAGTACAAATCAAGACCATTACTATCATCATCACCGCAACAACACAGATCAGACCATTTTTATCATCACGATCATCACCTTATCAGTATATTGGTAAGTATGAGGCATAGTCATCATTAGCCGTCGCCCAGCTAACTCAAATCATCATCAACATCACTTCAGCATAACCCGACCTGAACATAACATGACAAGGATAACAAAGAAATTAATTTAAGGTTTGACAACTAGTACTCCCAGTTTTATATCATCGGGACTTGGCGAATGCTGACAGGAAAGTGGAGGTTGATCTAAATACAAAGGTTGTTCAGTTTTCAAGACATCAACAATAAAGTATTAAATTGTCAAGAGGTGATAACATGAAAACTGATATCCAGACTATCCTTGCTTGTACGAGAATAGAAATATAGTTTTAAATTCTTATGACGTAACAAAAAATAAATAAATACACAGATAAATCTTGTTCTGTACAGGCTCGTGGGACGGGTGTGTTGAACTTGGAGCATCTGCAGGGAGCCTTCCTATCACTGGGTCTGGGTGTTGGTCTGGCTGTCTTTACCCTGCTGTTGGAGTGTGTTGTTAAGAGTCAGTGTGACGATTACCACCACCACCAACAGCAATACCACCACCACCAGTAGCGTAGCCCTATACAAGGCGCCTTCATAACACTGGGTCTGGGTGTTGTTCTGACTGCCCTTCTCATACTACCAGAGTGCACTGTGAAGAACCAACGAAGTTTTCCCAGTACCACTATTTAACAACACTGACGAACACCTACATCCAGTCCACCAACACCACCAAGACAACACCCATTGCCAACATCCTACTATCACAACTACGGTCAACCAATACCACCAGCATTACATAACTAACATCATGTGCTGGGGAGGAACGCCTCCACTTGGTGGCATCAATATCACAGCGTGGCTTCGCTGCCTGGTTATACAAATGTCACTCAAATCGCTTTCAATCCCTCGAAAGAAGGATGGTCAATTGTAGGGTAGGGCCAAATTCAGCCAACAGTCCACGGGGTTTACATACCAGATGAACCTGGAGCAGCTACTACAATTAGTACTACTTCTTAACATCACCATCACTCAGCAGTCAACATCACCACTACTACCAGCACACAGTTTCATTAAGATACAGCCAACACTGCTACCACACACCGAACGCCACCTTCACATCGCCACCACCGCCATCGCCACTGGTGCCATCACCACAACCAACAAGAACATCAACAACAACTGCAACCTTAACAACAACAAGCAAATAACATAACCTATACTTAACTGACGTGTAATTTTGAAGAATAACCTTGTGCGTATCACTGTGGGAAAGTTTTGTTATATATTTACTTTTAGAATAGTGTTATATTGATTCCCTGATATTATCATTTAATGGAGGCCCTGCATTGTAAAAAAAAAAAAAAAATACGGTAAAAACAGTGGCAGCAAATATGCCAGAGAAATACTGTAAGACTGACGGTCAACAAACCGTAAATCGTTTAACGATTTGACAAAAAACTTCACGGTCAAAACTGTAAAACTTACATTTTGACCGTAATTTCATTTGTGCAAAAAAGCCGTAAATTTTACACTAGAACCGTAAAATATTCCTGGGTTAAAAGGTAAAAATTGCAGTAAAACTTTAATAGGCCCTGTTTGCACTATTGGTACCTGTGTGCATGGTTTGTGCTAAGAAAAAATGTTTTGAATGATCATTTTTGAAGTCATACATGTTAATGCCATAATTCGATAGAATTCAACAAATAAACTGCGAGACTTTCAACTCTATTTCTTTTCAACAACGAAAATGTTATAGTTGTGATCCAAAGAAAAATTAGAGAAAAATTTTACTCTCAATTTTCAGAACTAAACATTAAACACTGGCTGATACCATAAGAAAATTATATCCTTTATGTTGATACACACTAAATTATTTTCCAAATCGGAATACTCAATCTTCATCATTTCATCTCGTTTAACAGAAAAATAGTGAATTTTGTTCTTAAATGAGTGCTGGAGTGGTGGCTGAAAAGTTTAAGTCTAATCAGGGAGCTGGGCCACATAAATGACATTTTGATTGCATGAAGTTCAAAGCTTTTGATGACAAAGAGGGGGCGTTTTGTTCTTATGGGGCTGATTTTCTTCAAAGTGTGCAGGCAGCAGACATACATTAAAATGGATATACTTGGTTGTCATGAAATATTTGCAGTTAGCCTACCGGGTTAACTCCCACGGCTATTCATCCCTATATAAATGCAACCTCAGGATAACAAATGCCCTGTTGGTCATCAAAAGGGTTAAATTTCGTTGATGCCAAGTGTCATTCGCCTGGCCACCTGCTTTCTGGAGACCATGGTAGATATAGAACTTTTCACCCACCCCTTGTAACCTAGGTTTTGGATTAACCACATTCAGCATTAATATAATCTCCAAGACTGTACAAACAATATAATGTAATCCCTATAATTTTTTATACTGGTAGTCAGTTTGAAACCTAATGCATTTCCTGTTAAAATTACTGAACCAACAGGAACCAGAACTGTGCCAAAAAAAAAACTGTTTATTTGGAGAACAGTTTAAACAAGATTTGAACTACAATATAGGTAAAGATGCGCTGAAAGTTATGTGCTTTGATATTTAGGAAAATGAAAGTCTTCTACAAAATCCATCAACTCTAAAGAATGTAAGGATTAGTCACCAGAATTGTTCTGACAAGAAGGATGGGAGAAAACAAGAAGTGAGGGGAGTAGACACAAAAAACGAGTGATAAAGATGAAGGAAGAATTAGGCAACTCTACATATGGCTGGTATGGAGGACATGTTCATCATATGCTGGTGGTGGGGGTGTCCAAACCATATAGTGTACATTATAATGACCACTGCCACTTCTTGTCATCTTAATTGTTCCTAGGACTTGCTGTTAGTTGCATCTCTTAATTTTGTATTAATATATGCAGCAACTCCTCAAGGGTTCAGCTGCAAATGTCATGCCTTAAAATTCTTAATTCATTCATTAATGATGATAATATTTTTAAAATCAAAGTAAACTGGTCAAGCTCTTCATTCACTAAGATGCTTGAAGTTCAGAAGCTTTAGTCCACCCATCATCCAATCCCTTTTTCTTTTTTTTTTCCATCAGGAGTATAAGGGCCTAGGGCAGGGCCCAACAATTAACCCGAGGTGTCCCGTTGACATATGGGTACGTCGCAGCGTTTTGTAACAGTCAGACCCAACAACGAACCGGTACGTTGCGCGATTGGAAGGTTCATTATTTGCACAATTTTCAAATCTCGTGCTTGATTTTGGTTACGTAGGTGCGGGAGACCTTCCCGTACCTGCCATCAGGCAAAGACACTCGGCAACCCCGAGTGACCCACAGGCGGCCGCAGTTCGTTTACTCACCTGTTGGCAGTGACCCAGGTCAGACATGGCATGCAGAGGTCTCTAAGAACAGCAAATTCAATCTGCCCTGGATGCCTTCACAGGTGACAATGATTCACCCCTCGATGACGAGGTGGCAGACGTGGATTATATTCAACCAGATGAGGAGGAAAGTAGCAGCAGTGATGAGGAGGTCCCATCCCCAAGGAAGCGGCGCTACATAACTTATCGTGCTGCTAGAGAGGGCCAGCCTGCACCAAAACATCGTGCTATTACCTCTCTGCAGCCCCTACATGATATGGAGCCTGAAAGCGAGGATGGGGACGAGGACGGGGAGGGAGCCGTGGGACGTGCTGCCTCGTGGAACAGTCGCGAGATCATTACTCATCACGGCCCCAAGCAGACAGCACGTCGTTCACTAAGGTATGGGCCTAGTGTTTTGTTTGGGGAGGGCGGAAGTGGCGTGGAAGGAGTGAGAAGTGAAATTGAAAGTGTAAGGGCGGGAACTGAAAGCGAGAGTGGCGGGAGTGAGTCATTGCGCTCACGTGGTGGTGTGAAGCAGCGGAGCATGTCACGTGGGTCAGTGAGGGAGCTGGGTGAATCACATGGTGTGCTGGAGAGGGAGGTGAATCCCCTCCTCAACACGTCTTATGCTCCCCAATATGCACCCCTATATTGCCGAACTTCCTCCCCACAGCCCCCTGATGTTCCCCAAGCCCGTAAGGTAAGGAAAAGGGGAAGGATAAAGGCCGATGGAAGAGGAGTGCGAGTGGGGAAACCCTCCGCACTCCTCGCCCCCAACCTCCCCCATCAGCATCTCCTCCTCACCCTGACGACGGCGACGATAGGGACGATGTGGGCGACGGTAATATGAGTTGGAATTGGGATGGTGGCAGTGATTTTTCTCACATCATTCACCCATTCACTGAACACGGGAGCACTGGCTGCTCTGTTCCTGCGATTCACCGTAGCTCAACCAGGCTGGATTTTTTCCACCTGTTCTTCGGTGAGGGCTTTGTGGAGCAGATTGTGGAACAAACCAACCGTTTTGCAAGCAGCCAGCGCCGTGAGAGTGAATGACTTGGCACAAGGAGCAGGCATTCCATAATTTATGATTACCCTGCCTCCCTGGCAGAGATATTCGTATTTTTTGCTCTGGTACTTTTGATTTGTATTTTACGTAAAAATAGAATTCCGTTATACTGGACTATGGACTCTCTCATGCAGACACCTATCTTTGGCAAGATCATAAGCCGTAATTGGTTTCAGCAAACTCCAAGCCGCCTCCACTTTTACGATGTTGATGATCCTGCAAATGTAAATGACACTGATAAGATGAGGCGAATTAGGTAGGTTTTTGATCACCTACGGCAAACATTCCGTGCCTCATTTTATCCCTATAAAGATCTTGTCATAGACGAGAGTCTCGTGTTGTGGAGAGGCAATATTTCTTTTCGACAGTATATACTCAGCAAAAGGCATCATTTTGGGTTTAAGATCTTTGTTATGCGTGACTGTAGGACTGGTTATATGCAAGACATACTCTTGTAAACAGGTGTACAGACAGACATAATAGAAGACTGGAGTATTGGACTGTCTGGAGCAGTGGTAAAGACTATGATAGAAGAGTACCATCATCGTGGTCACATCCTCTACCTCGATAACTGGTACACTAGCCCTCTTCTCGCTCGTTATCTGCACCTGCATGACACGGGACTCTGTCGTACCGTCAAGGTCCACCTGCGTCACATAGTCAAGGTGGGGTGGAAACTAGACAAAAATGAGGTGGTCTTCTTCAAGGCTAGCAACATCCCAGCAACAGTGTGGAACAACAACAGAGAAGTCTGCCTCTTGTCCACGGTTCACCGCCCATTGATGCACCGCACAGAGTCCGTGGATTACCGCAGAGTGAGTAGGCGCCGCATCTGGAAACCTGAGTGTGTGCTGGATTATAACATCAACCTGCGGCAGGTGGACAAGTCAGACTCCATGATATCAAGTGTAGACTGTGTGGCAGGACCATGATGAAGTGATACAGGAAGCTCTTCTTTCACCTGCTCGATATAACTGCCCTCATTTGCCACCACCTGCACGCCATGACAACAAGAGTGCAGGAAACCTTTGAAGGGTTTGTGAGGGAGCTTGGCCGTGTGATTATAGCCACGTATACAGTACGCCCACGCATTGCCCCTACCGCCAAAACTTCCCTGAGAATTTCTGCCCGCCACTTTGCCACTCCTATTCTTCCCCAGCCAAACAGACCTAGGCCCCATTGCAGGTGTCATGTGTCTGGTAATTCCCGAGTGAAACCCACCACTCAGAGAAAAGACACCCGCTATGAGTGCATTGAGTGTGACGTTCATCTCTGCATGCACCCTTGTTTTAGGGAATATCACACGTTGATACACTTCTAATATGGTGTGATTGCGATATGACGCTCATTCTCGTGATATTATACGTCATACAGACGCGCATTACGGAGGTTATTCTCTCGGGCTTGGAAGCATACATTCCTTCCTCATATCCTCTGACTAATGCAAGAAAGCCTTGGTTTAATCACGCTTGTTCTAATGCTGTCCGCAACAAGGAGAGGGCCTATATGAGGTACCAGAGCCAACCCACCCCTGAATCACATCTTTTATATATTTCTGCCCAGAATCGTGCTAAGACTGTTCTTCGCTTTGCTAAAAATAATTTCGTCCTTGCTAAATGTTCTCAACTCTCCAACTCGAATTCTTCTCGCTCCCTCTGGCACCTTGCCAAAAACCTTTCTAACAACTTTACCCCATCATCCTTCCTTCCTCTTTTCTACTCTGATGGCTCTGTAGCTATTTCTTCTACCGATAAAACAGATCTTTTTGATCAGACTTTCTCCTCCAATTCCACCTTAGATGATTCCGGTGCTATTCCTCCATCACTTCCTCCCTCTGACTTCCTCTTGACTGACATTAAAATTTCTTCAGCTGATGTATTTTCTACCATCACTGGCCTCAATTCTAACAAGGTATATGGGCCTGATGGAGTCCCTCCTGTTGTCCTCAAAAACTGTGTTTTTGTGCTAACACCCTGCCTAGGTAAACTCTTTCGCCTTTGTCTATCAACTTGTACCTTTCCTTCTTGCTGGAAGTTTGCTCTCATTCAGCCAGTCCCAAAGAAGGGTGACCATTCCCAACCCCCTAACTATCGTCCAATTGCTTTAACATCCTGTGTCTCAAAAGTTTTCGAGTCAATTCTTAATAGAAAAATTTTAAAGCATCTTTCCTGTCACAACCTTCTTTCTGATTGTCAGTATGGGTTCCGTCAGGGACGCTCCACTGGCGATCTTCTCACATACTTTTCAGACTCCTGGTCATCCCCCTTTCGGGACTTTGGCGAAAGCTTTGCCATTGCACTTGACATTTCAAAGGCTTTCGATCGAGTCTGGCATAAATCTTTAATTTCCAAACTGCCCTCCTACGGTTTCTATCCTTCTATCTGTGCTTTTATCTCTACCTTCCTTTCTTGTCGTTCTATAGCCGCTGCTGTAGATGGCCATCGTTCTTCTACTAGACCTATCAACAGTGGTGTTCCTCAGGGCTCTGTCCTATCACCAACTCTCTTCCTTTGATTCATCAATGACCTTCTAAGCTGTACATCAAACCCTATCCACTCATATGCTGATGATTCCACCCTTCACATTTCCATTCGGTTTCCACAACATCTACCTCAGCAGTTACTTCAACAGAAAAGTGATGAGGCTATGGCACACCTAATGTCTGACTTGGCTGGTATCTCTGATTGGGGTAAAAATAATCGATATTTTTAATGCATCAAAAACTCAGTTCTTACACATTGTCAGGGGGAAAATGTAATTCAGGAGGAAACTGTAAGATTGTATAATTGGAGTATACAATGCATAGCTATGTGTGCTAGGTATGACTATCAAGTCATTTATTATGAGAGAATAGACTCGTGAAATCAAGTAGCGATTTCACTTTTATGCTGGCTTACTTCGCCAATTCTCTAGAGTCAAGAATTTATAGACTGTCTCAACGGTACACAGCAGAGACTAGACGCTGAAGTAGGCTGTAATATTGTACCATTGGCCTCTGAGAAAGTTAGTTTCTCCCCTTAACATAAAAAAAAAATCATAATAATAATAATAAACAGGATCTTGGCTGAGCCAAACTCCTAGCTAGCACATCGGATTTAAGGATTAATGCCAAAAGCTGGCCTAAGTACCAGTCGTGATTAATATATGAAGTTGTGCTAACGTGGAGTAGCAAAAGTGTACCAAATATGTGGGGAAATTAAACACGACTGATACATTTAAGAAAGCTCAAGAAAACGAACTGTAAATTTATTGAATACAAGAAAATAAATTTACGTTACATGACTCCAATTCAAATCAAGAAAGGGAAACGCTCTCACTCAAACACTCAGACAAATAGCTAAACAACCCCAAAACTTAAGCCTAGGATAAAAAAAGGAAATACTAATCGGTATAGAAGACCGTGCTGCTGTAGACGATCACCAAGTTGATGGGAGCATAGGGAATACACGCCAATACAAGCTGAGATCTGAAATCGCTAAGAAAAGTGATCACTCGAGCTTTCGTAAAGCATAACCCGCACACACTGAGACTACAGGACAGACTGACTCTGGTTTTGAGTGTCCAACGTGAGGAGCGTGTGGAAGGGTGTGGCCGTGCAACTGCCAGGGAGGCGAAAGCGATAATTCAGAAATTATTGCTCAGAGGAATGCACAATCTGCACATAAAAACAATCACTCGCGAAAAAATGAAGAAAGTTTTGACATCTTCATGCGAATATAAGTACGCGAGCGGACGGTTGAGAGAATGAGCAAAATCTCGTACATTTCAGAAACATTCGTTGCTCCCGCAAAATCACTCGATGTCACAATTTACGTTACATAATTTTACGATGTAGAAAATTCGTGACATTATGCCCCTGAAAATTCAAATTTTTCTCTGGGAAAAAAT
>JAGKTI010041559.1:0-10229 GCA_018397915.1 Birgus latro
TGCGTATATGAGTAAGAAATGAGAGAACACCAGCCGCAAATTAGCGGGGGTGCGAGGCTCGTACGCACTCGTATTTTACAATGCTTTCACAGTGTTTTTTCTTTTGAGTATGGATTCCAAACTACTTGGAAATCATTGAATAGTGTTTCTAGTGATAATATCTGGCAGTGGTATTCAGATTAGGGGATGTGTGGAAGTGTAAAGTGGAGACTTAGTTACCCAACTTCAGAAGTCGCCACAAGTCCTACGGTAGTCGACGAGTGCTAAAAAAAAAAACATCCCAGAAGAAAGCTGAATGTATTTGCCATAAGCATATGTAATTATAATATTCTAGGACTAATAATTGATTTTTGGCAAAAATTTTTAAAAGTCAGTCGGAGCGCGAATATCCCCGCGGGAATGGCATGGAAAACCTCTGACAACCCCGCGGTGTAGGGGCTAAGCTTCTAGAAGTCACATAAATGATTGAAACATACCTCTGTACCAAACTATTGGTTAGTTTTGTGTTTTCCATTGCCCAAAATTGGAAAATCACAAATTTATTCTAAAAAGTCCATTATTTTTGGCGTTTTTCACAAATATTCACTTTAAATCCTGATTTTTGTCAATTCAATGAATATCCATTAAGTTAAACAACAGACTTGTATTTATTTGTTATTTCTACTATTCCACATGAAAATTGAGATCGCTGTCTTTAATAGAAACATTATAATAAGCGATTTCCTACCCCTACCCTAAAAGGCCATAATTTTCCATTTTCAGATTGCCGTGACCCATGGCTGATCCAGTGATGAACCTCGACACCCGTTCACCTAAGACTGCACGTCAAGGCCCAGACTGGAGGCAGTGCCTCTGCCATGTCCGGACAGTCGCTAGCCCTCTAACTTTAAACCGCAAAGCTGGTCCAAACTCAGACAGTCAGCAGAAGAACGCCAAAATGCGATTTATGATCAACTGAGAGGACACTGGAATGTAGGTCCAGCTGGAGGATACCATCGTCCCTGTTATCAGACATACACAAACAAGACTCTCATCCGGAAATCTTGCAAATAACGGAATCCTGTCTCACACTGCATCACCTGCAGTCGAACCATCCACAAGTGCAGCCTCCCGAACATCTCACATGAGCAAGCCACCTTGAAGAGCCATGTGCATCATCTGCCAATGACGCTCGGAATCTAGGGTGGAAATACTTTCACAATGCCTCACGACACAAGCAAGTGACAAGCTATTGGAAGCTGCCAAAGCAAAAGATGATGAGCGAATACTTTTGGAACTCACGGGCAAAGACCTCATTGCGGCCGAGATCAGGTATCATAAAACATGCTATGGTTGCTACACCCGAGGCAGAGATACATGGCCAGTTTAGCGGGTTGAATATGAAGAAAATGCTGTATATCAGGCAGCCTTCCAACAGATAGTTAATCACGTGTCTGAGAGAGTGATAAATGGCTTGGATGTCATGCGAATGACCAATTTACGAGACATGTATGTTTGTATGTTGACTTACTAGAAAAGAATGATACTGAATCGCCAAACTATAGTACAGAGAAAATCAAGAGTCGATTGATCAAGTACTTTGGAAATAAGCTCGAATTTTGGCGGCCCCAAAGAATGTCCGAAACAGAAATTGTCTACTCCAAGGCAGTTCAGACTGACCAGGCTGTGGAGGCCAGTGCAGCCACTGCTGTGACACCGACAGATTTGCCTTCACCATCACCATCAGTCCAGTACAACCAGATACACCAGGTCTTTGTATGTACTCAGATCATCCGTGCTGAGATGCTAGCAGTGACAAACAACATGCCCTGGCCACCGATGCCAGATGACCTGACCAAAGACCACATGCAGGTCCCAGACCTTGTCTACAACCTGCTTGCTTGGGTATTGTGTGGCGATTCAGGTGAGGAAGCAGTCTCCACCTGTAGGCCAAATCTACGAGACACAAGCCACCGACATGTGTTATCAATAGCACAAGATCTGCTGCATTGTGTTTCTGGAGGACGAGTCAAGACCCCAAAGCATGTGGTGCTTCCACTGACTGTTAAACGTCTCACAAGAAGTTCCCAGTTGGTGGGCATCCTGAATCATCTTGGTCATGGACTGTCTAACAGCCAAACACAAGAAGTTGAAACCGATATGGCTAACAGACACATTGAGGATTCTGAAAATGGGTGTAGCTACCACAGCATGTTTTGTGATACCTGATCTCGGCCACATTGAGGTCTTTACCCCTGAGTTCCAAAAGTATTCGCTCATCTTCTTTGGCTTTGACAGCTTCCAATAGCTTGTCACTTGCTTATGTCGTGAGGCATTGTAAAAGTGTTTCCACCCTAGATCCCGAGCGTCACTGGACCTTCTGGCAGATGATGCACACAGCTCTTCAAGATGGCTTGCTCATGCGAGATGTTCGGGTGGCTGTGCTGTGGATGGTTCGACTGCAGGTGATGCAATGTGAGACAGGGTTCCATGGTTGGGAAGAAGTCTCTGGATGAGTCTTGTTTGTGTACATCTGATAACAGAGACAATGGTATTCTCCAGCTAGACCTTCATTCCAGTGTCCTCTCAGTTGATCATAAATCGCATTTTGGCGTTCTTCTGCCGACTGTCTGAGTTTGGCCCAGCTTTGCGGTTTAAAGTTAGTCAGAGGGCCAGCGATTGTCCGGACATGGCAGAGGCACTGCCTCCAGTCTGGGCCTTGATGTGCAGTCTTAGGTGTACGGGTGTCGAGGTTCATCAGCCATAGTTCACGGCAATCTGAAAATGGAAAATTATGGCCTTTTAGGGTAGGGGTAGGAAACTGCTTATTATAATGTTTCTATTGGAGACAGCGATCTCAGATTTCATGTGGAATAGTAGAAATAACCAATAAATACAACTCTGTTGTTTAACTTAATGGATATTCAACGAATTGACAAAAATCAGGATTTAAAGTGAATATTTGTGAAAAAGGACAAAAATAATGGGCGTTTTTTAGATAAATTTATTTGATTTTCCAATTTTGGGCAATGGAAAACACAAAACTAACCAATAGTTTGGTACAGAGATATGTTTCAACCATTTATATGACTTCCAGGACCTTAATGGACAACTATTTCCAATGGTTACATGTGTATCATATATTTTCACTTTATATAGCCTCGGTACCCCCCCTCGTTTATAAAAAGCTGTTTTCATAATTACCTGACAGGTTGTGCGAATGACAACAAGTGAAAATGTCATCCCCATAGACCCAGGAACAATGTGGTACCATCAAACTAAAGTTGAAGGGAGGTGTAAACAAAGTGCACATTTCTGGATCTGGCCCACTGACTACTAATGTTTATTAGTTGTACAAAAATTGACGATTTCCTGCTGTACCCATCGGATGTAATGGTGTGCCAGGACATACCATTCTCTGTAAAGCTAAGGATGATGATAGTGATGATGATGCACATGGTGTGTATGCTGTTAGAAACTATGGATTCCACTATGACTGTTTCTCCTGATATTGCATATGGCATCGATGCTGATGATTTTCCTGAACATAAATCACAGTTACTTGATCTTTTGCAGACTTATAGAGATTCTGTTGCTCTTCCTGGTGAACCTATGACAAAGACGAATCGTGTAAGACATACTAATGAATTGGTTCCCTGTACTCAACCAGTATAGGCTATGTGCCAGCATACAGACTATCCCATCGCCAAAATGCAGTTGTTGATAGGCTTGTTCAGGATATGCTTGAACAAGACGTCATTGAGCACTCCGACAATCTGTGGAATAATGCGCTCAGCTTATTCCAAAGAAAGGAGGTGAATTCAGACTCGTAGTTGGCTGCTGTAAAATAAATCAGCCATTGTACCCAATCGATTCCCATTGCCAGCCGTGACAGAATGAGTGGAATCACTCAGAGTTACGCTGACTACTCCCCTTCATCTTCTTATTGATTAGTGCACAGTACCCTTTCTGGTCACTATCAGTTCAAAAGGCTTCCTTTTAGTCTTGGAAATACTCCATCACTGATCATGAGGCCAGTCCATTCTGTGTTCAGTGGTATAATCGATCATTATCTTTTTGCTTACCTAGATGACATCATTGCTGTAAGTAAATTAATCCCTAAATATTTTGCGAAACTACAGCGAGTCTTTGATCCTCTCGAAAGTCAGACTCTGTAAATGTATTTTCCTGTGAAAGAAAAACTGATTTCATGGAGATGTGTTAGATGCACTGGTAAGGTTAAAGCAGCTGCTAATTTCCTAAAACCATCCAACAGCGATGATGTACCGAGTTTCTTGGACTGAGCGGCTACTACCGGCAGTTTATTCATGGTTATGCACAGATCACCGCCCCTCTTACTAAACTACTTAACAAAAATGAACCTTTTGTTTGGACTCATAACTAGTCTCATCCCACTGAAACACTGAAAACATCACACGTTAGTACTTCTTTCTTGACATTTTCTGTTTTTAAGAAACCTTTCCTCCTCTGAACAAACGCATCGTTTGTATGCCTAGGCGCAGTATAAAGGCAACTGTCATGCAAAGTGAGATTGTGAAATTGAGTACACTAGTCGGGCCCTCAGTGAAGCTGAATGTAACTATAGTGTCACTCATTGGGAACCTTTTGGAGTTTTGGGGTCTCTCGAATATTTCACACAATTTATGGATATCCCGTACATATCCAAACAGATCATACGCCAATTTGTGATTTGTTCAGATGAAGAAATCTAACAGGGTGCCTAGCACTATGATCATTTAGTATCGTAGACTTCCAACCAACCTTTGGGTACGTGCCTGGGAAATTACATGTAATTGCAGATCCACATTCACACCATGTTGCTGCAGTCTAACCCTATCAACCTAGTGACAGTGACGTTCCTCACACCATCATTTCCTCATATGTTGTCCATGGTTGGCAACGCACAGACCCTCCTTGTTTTAAGTGAATTTACTTCTTAGAATTCGAAGCATGATCCTCACCTCTTCTGCTAGTTCCAGTAGATGAACTCTTGTTGGACAACGATATCTTGTTCAGGAATACAACCCTTACCGGTTGGGACTTGCGTAACAGAGAAGTAGGTCACCTCGTTGTTCTCACTGATTTGATTCCTCTCGTTTTCCACGTCATTCATAACACTCCCCACACATTCCACCTGGGGAAAAAGAATGCTTGAGACAAGCATGTCTTCCATTCCCTTGGCCTACAGTAGGCAAGGATATCAACGTTCTCTGTGATTCCTGTTCCCCGTAATCGTTACAAGGTGCGAACTGGAACATCTGCTCCACATTACACTGTCTGGTTCCATCATGTCCATGGGAAACCATTTCAACTGATCTCCTTAAACTACTTCTTACAGGGTCTGGCGCAAAGTACTTGTTTTCGACGGTTGATCATTTCTCATGTTATTGCATTCCCGTGCCTCTTGAAAATAAAACTACTAAGAGTGTCACACGTACCTTCATTGATCTATCGTATTTGCCCATTTACTACGCCATCAACCATAATTACTGATACTGGTTCTGAGTTCAACAGTTTTCTTGCCGAGCTTTGTAAGTAGAATAACATCACTAAATTTAATATCATTTTCGCATCATCCTGCCTCAGTAACCTTATATGTGTAACACCCCTCTCTTGATTGTTGAAGGAAAGTCCTGGAGTAGCTGCTTACGCCCTTTAATTGTGGAGCACAGAGATAAGATGCTGCCTGTCTAGAAGTTAGCCCTCGACTGCCGGGGCATATGGCATTGGTTGGTGTTTGAGTCTGGGAACGCCTGGTGACGTCTGTAGTTCTAGGATACAGTGGGGGCACACAGTGGGGGCATATATACATATACATATAAGGGGAATGGTACATATGGAGAAAACATCATAAGGTGTTAGAATGCCTGAGGCACTTAGGTTAGAGCACCTGTTGGGAGAATGGATATCACACGTTGATGGGTCTATGAGCAGCTCCATCAACAAATGGATAGGCGATCCTTTTTTTTTTCTTTTTTTTTCTAATATGGATTTGACAAACCTCCGCCTTATTCACAGTTACATTTAGAGCCTTGACCACTCTATAACCTGGACGATTATGCGAAGTTGAGACCGTCAGACTTCCAGAGAGAACAATTGTACATAAGGGCTAATCTGACGTTACCAAAAGTACACATGATACATTTCCAGCATGACTTCGCCACATCTATAACTATTAGTGTTAGAGATTTAGTGTTCGGTCATTCAGACATTCACATTTCTAAGTAGGATGAGAAGTTTACCAGCCCACACCATGTGAGATCCAGTAGCGGTAACAAATTTGAGATGAATGACGTGTAATAAGAGTATACGTGTCCATGACGTTGACCTGAAGGGAACTTTTATGTATTTCAAATGCGGGGAAAGTCAGAAAATACCTAGTAATGCTTCGTATCCTCTCCTTCTTTTGCTGGACCACTTACTACACACTTATGCCTCTTTCTTCACCTTCTACCATTGGTATCTCTTCACACCTTCTACTTCACCTGTTAATGATTATAGGCTCAGCGACTCGCCCGACTGTTTCTTGTGCCTTCCTCCACCTATCAGGTCCACGTAGCTGATTTGAACATTAATCTGGATGATTTTATAGGTAAGATGGTGTACTGAGTGTGCACAGACTTGCTTGCACTTTCCACATATTGCTTCGTGACTGGATGATGGGGATGGAGATGTAATCCTCTGTCCTGGAATACTGGAGAAGCACCAGGGTGAAGTAATGGTGAGGAAGGCGGCCATCTCCCACAGGATAGGTTGCTGAACGTTCACCATAAATTACTAAGTAATACTGTCACACAAATAAGCTCAGGGGTGAGGTAATGTTGGTGGAGGACATAATTTCCCACGGGATAGATTGCTGAATGTTTATTATAAATTACTAAGTAATACTGCCACTCACATGAATGAAATGGGTGCACAAGTGAACAAGTTTTGTGACGTCTAAGTGAAGCTGGTTTATAAAATTTATATTGTCACTGAAATATTGTATATAACCGTCCATCTCGATTCACTGTCTGTCTTGTGTCTCTCTAGTCATTCATACTGCAAGAAGAGGATTTTGTTCACCTCTTAGTAAATGTTGTCAGTTGTCATATTACTCTAGATCTTCGGATGCCAGATCTTCGCCTAGTCTGGAATGGGATCACAGTAACTTTAGTCTTGATCCTATTTTCCTTTTCTCAAGCTTTGTACTGTCTTGTATTAGACGTTGCCTTCCTTTCAACGTTTATCATAGCCCATAGCCCACTTCGTTCCTAAAGCATCTTTGACCTCTTTCAACCACTTCCATTCTTCTGCTATACAAAGCTTCCATGTACACTGCATTCATGTACTCTTAATTTTTTCTTCTGTCTCACGACCATATACCTGTTGCATTTATCCCTCCTGACCTCTTACATTCGTGTTCTCTGAATGCATAGTCCTTTCGTTTTTGCCCTGTGTTCCTCTTTAGTGTCCTCCCTATCACTGCTGCTCCCACAAAGAATGTTATATTCCATAACCCTTCAGTCAAAACTATTTTCTCTGCATGTTCCTCTACACCTGCTCGAAGCACACCCATTTTCCAAACTCATCATGTGCACAACTTCTGTTTTCGTGATCCGCTATTTGTTAGTGTTACCTGTCCGAGCGTCCCTGACAGGTTACTCAAAGCTTCTGGTCTTTATATTACTCCAGAGTATTGATCCTTCAAGTTCTCTTCCTACATACCCAACACGCCAACATTATGCCATTCGTTCTCATAATTTTGAAAATTTGTGCGTATTGATATCTATTCCACCTCACCCATTCAAGATGTAGATATTACCTCTTCTCAGTTGGATATGACTGGTTACCTAAACAGCTCTGACATTATGGATTTTTAGGTGTCTCACTTCCTTCACCACTTTTTCTTGAGCCCCAACTTTGTGTATCCAGCTGTCGCAGTCACCATTATAGGATTCCTGATCATAGTAGTCCTCGTTCACTGCTGTGTCAACATATTATAGAAATCAAGACTCCATGAAATTAGAAATGCGACAAAGTTAGTTTGGCTAGGGAAAAAAAGTTCAATTTGTTAAATCTTTAAGTCCTGTGTCAAGTATGCAGCCGGATCCTACATTTAAGGTGGCTTACACTTAGAACATGACAACATTTGTCCCACTACTTCCCACAGCCCAAACATCAATGTCAGTGCCAAGTCCACCACCAACTGCACCACCGGCACCTCCATTTTTACCTCTGAGCAGTTGTTGAACTGGACATATAAGCAGTTGTGAAAATACTCAAGTTGTTCCTTTCTGTGGACTTTCACTCATAGTTAAATAAATGGTGCACTGAGCATTTCTGAAAAGCATAGTTTTGTTTACATTCTATATAAACCTGGAAAGGACGGACTTATTATATTCTTTAGATTTCATGTGCCTTTATGTCGTTCTTATGAGGCCTTAGTTCTTCACGAAGACATTGAGGATCCAATATGTCGAACGTACTTTACTTAAAATGATGTATCAATAATTTTATCAACAATGCTATCATCTTGTGTTTACTTTTTTGTACTCACTGATGTTTCTTGTCATGCACATGATAGTTGTTTACTCTTGTTCCATCATATTAATAACTGATTTAATTACCATCCTCCTTTTATATGCACATACATTCCATTGCTTTTACTCCCTGATATTGAATTCATCGTGCACCTCACTCAATACCTCATTCAGTTGCCATTCACTTTTGACCTAAGCATTTCCTTGTTGACTCAGTATACTGTGTTAGTTTCGTGGCCACCGAATATCCATGCTATTATACCATCTCATTGTCCACTTAACTTATATTGTTCTATTAATATAGTAATCGTTTTATTATCTTGCAATCTCATGTCAAGAGACATTTAGAGTAGCTGGGGGAAAGCTTTATTGTACAGCCAATTTTAAGATGAAGTTAAAAGAATGCACAGTGTAGCTGTTAGGAATTCTGTTGGGAATAAATCAGTATATTTGCAAGCTCAGCAAAATGTGACCAGCCCTTGTTGCCGCCCATCTCCCAGACAGTAGTAGACAGAAACTGATACCACACACACACACACACACACACACACACACACACACACCTGTATCATTCAACACAGTAAATCATGAATCCACCGTATACTGAATTTTATTTCAACACCTGCATCTGCTCCACAAATATATTCCTGTTACAGTACAAGCAATGATACAATCATGCGTCAGTGGCAGGGGCCTGTGGAGAAGACAGTGAGAATCAAGTGACCACTCCCAATCCTCTAACTATCGTCCAATTGCTTTAACATCCTGTGTCTCAAAAGTTTTCGAGTCATTTTTAACAGAAAAATCTTAAAGCATCTTTCCTGTCACAACCTTCTTTCTGATCGTCAGTATGGGTTCCGTCAGGGACGCTCCACTGGCGATCTTCTCACCTACATTTCAAAATCCTGGTCATCCTCCTTTCGAGACTATGGCGAAAGCTTTGACATTGCACTTGACATATCAAAGGCTTTCCATCGAGTCTGGTATAAAATTTTAATTTCCAAACTGCCCTCTTACGGTTTCTATCTGTGCCTTCATCTCTAGCTTCCTTTCTGGTCGTTCTATACCCGCTGTTATAGACGCCATCGTTCCTCTCCCAGATCTATCAACAGTGGTGTTCCTCAGGGCTCTGTCCTATCACCAGCACTCTTCCTTTTATTCATCAACTAGCTTAAAAGTCCTGCGGAGGGCTAATTGGGCCTCTGGCCCAATTAGCCCTCAATTGAGTTCTTCAAATCACAGACTCCGTGGAACTTCAACTGAGTTGAGTTCTTCAAATCACAAACTGTTCAAGCACCAGATGAAGGGCAGATTTTCAATCCTGGGATCATCCTGATTCCAAAAAGATATAATATGCCTCTGTAGAGCAAGTGTGTCCCGAGTTAGAGAGATTTCAGACACACGGTCGGACAGACAGAATTAAACTGTTCAAGCACCATATGAAGGACAGATTTTCAATCCCGGGATCATCCTGATTCCAAAAAGGTATATGTCTATGTAGAGCAAGTGTGTCCCGAGTTAGAGGGGTTTCAGATGGACAGTCTATTGCCAGACGCCTCAATCCCGAACGGGGTGGCCACAAACAAATCGCCTCCATGTCACCCTGTCCCCTGCCATTTCACTACCACGCTCCCAACTCACACACCCCTCTCTCATATACCTCTCCACTCCATCCCTCCATCTCATCCTCGGCCTCCCCCTCCCTCT